>JAGKTI010008313.1:0-33969 GCA_018397915.1 Birgus latro | reverse complement strand
GACTCCCATGGGAGATGTTGTATGCTGATGATTTGGTGTTGATTGCGGAAAATGAAGGGGAGGCTGAGGAAAGATTTAAGAAGTGGAGAGATGGTTTGGGGTACAAGGGCTTAAGGGTAAATGCAGATAAAACAAAAGTGATGATATCTAGGGTTGGTGGCGGTACAATTAAAGGAGAGGGAGAGTGGCCATGTCCAGTTTTGCCACATGGGTGTGGGAAGTAATTCCATCTTGTGTAGTGTTTGTGATAAATGGGTGCACAAGAGATGTAGTGGTATTAGAGGTAGACTGCGAGATAATGCTGATTTCATGTGTGCGGCGTGTCGGGGAGAGCAGGTGGAGATTGTTAGGCGTGAGAGGGTTGAACTTGCAGGTGAGTCTCTTGAGTGTGTGGAGGAGTTTTGTTATTTGGGAGACATGTTATGTGCCGGAGGTGGGGCTGGAGTTAGCTCGGTTGCTAGAGTGAGAAGTGGTTGGAAGAAGTTCAAGGAGCTGTTGCCTCTCCTGACATTGAGAGGACTCTCCTTACATGCTAAGGGATCTTTGTATGCAGCATGTGTTAGGAGTGTGATGCTGTATGGTAGTGAGACCTGGGCAGTAAAGGAAGTGGATATTCGCAGGTTTAAACGTACAGAAATGACAGTGATTAGGTGGATGTGCAGTGCGTCCCTGCGTGCAAGGCCTGGGGGGGCTGGGTTTACGATAGAAGAGTTGAGGGGTAGGATGAGACTGGAGTGTACAGTAGGCGCGGAAAGTGTTGACGCCATCTTAAAAAAAGAAAACATTCTTGTGGTTAGCAAGGAGAAACAAATAAATTAACACTCACCATTGAATTTAGTATTTACTGGCATTCCCCTTTACCTTTATTATCTTCTTAAGGCGTCTGGGGAGACTGATGGCGTAGTTTTGCAGAACAGACGGACTAAAACTGCTCCATAGCTGCAGCCTCAAGTTTAGGCAAAGATGATGTGTCCATACTACGCAGCTGCTGCTTCATATGCGCCCATAAATTCTCAATGGGATTGATATCTGGGCTGTTTCCGGGCCAGTCTCGAATAAAGGGAACCTCACAGTCTGTTAGCCACTGTTTCACTGACGTTGCAACATGTGCAGGGGCAGAATCTTTCATAAATACTTTTGCCTTGGTTTTATCAAAAGAGTCACTTAAAACATCACATAAGAGCTCCAAATAATTGTTCTGGTTCACTTTTTCATTTGCAGGTAGATTTACCAACTCACCAACACCATAATATGTAAAGCAGCCCCAAGCCATGAGTGAGGCTGGGTATTTAACAAACTTGGAAGTGTACTTAGGATCCAGGGGGTCTCTGCCTGGTTTGCTGTACACTCGTGATGAAGAGGTACCAGTGACAGTAAATGTTGACTCATCACTCCAAAGCACAGTTTTCCATTGCTCCTCACTCCAGGCAATATATTTCTTACAAAAATTTACTCTCTTTTTCTTCTGAAGTGCAGTTAGCAGTGGTTTTTTACGAGCACAAAAACTCCTGTAGCCCAGATCGTTATGCAACAGCTGCTGCACACTTCTGACAGACACATCTGCCAGCAACTGTGGGTTCTTTTCTTTTAAATCCCATGCTGTTAGCCTTGGATCCTTGCTAACTTGCCTTGAGATCGGCTGACGGGTCCTGAAGGTTGTCTTACGAGGTCTCCCAGGCTTGGGAAGTGGAGTGGGAGGAATGGCCTCACCACTGTCCTTGAACCGCTTCACCAGACTCTGCACTGTCCTCAGTCTAACACCATCTGATTTGCAATAAATGGGAGTTTGTGGCCAGCTTTGTATAAAGTAATCACTTCCACACGTTTGTCCTTGCTTGTGGTTACTTTAGGCATGATGAGAATGTAGTAGGTAACCAAATAAGTGTGTTATTTGAGTCAAAACATGCCCTCGTGGTGCATCACACACAGAGACAATCCTCCTCCTGTGGCTGCCCAAACATTACTGAGCCTGCTCCTGTGGTGCCAAACCTATCAAGCAGGGTTGCCAGCTCCCGTTGAAAATGCGTCAGCTCATTTCGCATCACAGGGGAGGGTAGTATTGACCCTACTTCACTTAACGCGAAAAAGAATGATGTCGGCAAAAAAAGTCAGTACTTTCCGCGCCTACTGTATATATATTTATATTTATATACAGTAATCTCCCCATTATTCGACTCAATAGAGCCAAAGGCATGTTCGAATATTGGTCTTGTCCGAATATTGGGCCCTGGTCCAGCACCGGTCATTCATGACCCTAACCTAACCCAACCTAAATCAGAAAACTACCTTCCTACCGGACATGTATAGCACTTATTTATGTCCCTTTTCACATAAATAATGCACATAAAGCATGAATTAATTGAATTTTAACCAAAAAATGATGATTTAGAGGTGAGTGAGGCATAGGTGGTCAGAACTTGCCAGCATAGTATGAGTGAGTATCGGATATAGAAATCATCTTTTTTCACATTTTATGCACTAAATTATTGGATACAAAGCATCAAATACAGTAAATGATGTAAATTATTACCAGAAAAATGGTTAGGTTAGGTTAGGTTATGACCGGACATGAAATTCACTGGCATTCACCTTTTTCATAGCTGGTGCACTTAAAAACCATGCATGAAAAAATTAAATTGAAAGCAGGAAATTATGATTAACATTTAGGGAAATTTTTTAACACATTTACAGCTTGCTGAAAACAGGTTAGACATGAAAATCTTTATGGTATTCATCTTGCACAAAAATCAAAGGCATTCACCTTTTTCATAGCTGGTGCACTTAAAACCATGCATGAAAGAATTAAATTTAAAGCAGGAAATTATGATCAACACAATGTTAGGTTAGGTTAGGTTAGGTTATGACTGGACATGAAATTCACTGGCATTCACCTTTTTCCTAGCTGGTGCACTTAAAACCATGCATGAAAAAATTAAAATAAAAGCAGGAAATAATGATTAACACAATGTTAGGTTAGGTTAGGTTATGACCGGACATGAAATTCACTGACATTCACCTTTTTCATAGCTGGTGCACTTAAAACCATGCATGAAAAAATTAAATTGTAAGCAGGAAATTATGATTAACATTTTGGGAAATTTTTTAACACATTTACAGCATGCTGAACACAGGTTAGACATGAAAATCATTATGGAAATCATCTTGCACACAGTTTATGCAAGAGATTAATGATATGGAAAGAACAAAACATGGAATTTTGATGAAGTTAGGGTACTTACGAAAAAGAAACCGCCGTCCTGATGTATAACTCGCTCTATCATCTCAGACTTTGACACGAAGAAATTGCACAACACACACCTTTGCAATTGACAATCACCAGCACTTCTCACCAACACTTTCCACAGCAGTTTTTTTGCATAACTGGGATCACATCACTTCAATGCACTGTACATAACAGTAAATTCCCGTGTGGTCTAGTGACGAGTCCTGGAGCCTTGCGAACTTCTCAGCAGCAGCTTTCAGCTCCGTTCCACGTACCAACACAAGCAGCACGTTGTTGTCGATACCAAATCAGCGTGGAGCGGTCGATGTCTGCATACTTAGGAGTAAACATCACCTTCCTCTCCACGTTTCATTTGGTCTTCGAAGCGAAATCAGCCTTGTACTGCTGTAGTTTGTCTCGGGACTTCTTGATATCAAACAAGGTGGAGCGAGGGAGGTTGAATTCACGACAAATCCGTGATGTCGGCCACCCTGCGTCCACCTTCTCCAATTCCCTTCCCTCTTCTCCAGAGTCAGAACCACTTTCTTCCTCTTCTCAGGAGGCAGGACCATCATCACACATGATGAAGAAGGTAAAGAGCAGCATCAGCCCCTGCAGTAGGTAGGGTATCACCACAAAAGCAATCACTTCGGCCGCCATTGTCGGAGCTGTTCACAAGCCAGCAGCAGAGCGGGAAATGGGATGGACAGACAGGCGCCACGCGCGTAAACACAGCCGATCGGCGCGGGCGGGAAATTCAAACTGATGCTGGCCAAAAAAATCGGATTTTTTCGAATTTTTGGGCATTTTGGGGGTGGACAGCCCACGATGTCCGAATAATAGGGAGATTACTATCCATCCATCTATTATCCAATCCTATGTTGCCCCATAGAGGAGCGTAGGAGCCTGGGGCTAGGCAGGTGGGTCATGTCAATTAAGATGTGAGATATATATATATATATATATATATATATATATATATATATATACACAGCATATATATATATAAAATATTCTTGGCTTGAAGAGTACAGTAAAACCTCGATGTAACGGACTTCAGTAGACCAGAATTCGCTTTTATCGGACTCGAGGAGCTACCGGACTAAACTCCTATATATCGGAAAAAGTCCGATAAAGCCAGAAAGCAGTCCAGACTGCCTGACAACTTCAGCTATGTTCACCACAATAAGACAAGTAAAAGACATGTTTTTCAGTGCACAGTACAGCATTATTATACCATTTGATTAATGTAGTGAAGGTATAACAGAGTACAATACTGCAATGGTGGTGAAAACCACTGATGCAATCCGGACTAATGTCTGATATATCGGAAAAAGTCCAGATTAGGAGGGGTATGTCCTGATGTCGCTTTTATCGGAATTTTGCATATTTCGGACTGGCCTGAGCCCCAATTAGTCCGTTATAGTGAGGTCTTACTGTACTGCACAGCTTGTAAATTATAAGAATTTAACTTGGTAGTTGACTGTTCCCTACTGGTACAAGTTGCCCTCCCTGCTTTATGCTTGTGCTCTAGATTTCCACCTCATTCTGTCTTCGTGATGTTCATGTGTACCATCTGCTGTCAGGTTGTGCTTGAACACTCAGGCAAGCGCAAGATAGTGTTCTCTTGCTTCCATCCCGACATCTGCACAATGCTGCGCCTCAAGCAGAACCGCTACCCTGTCATGTTCCTAACACAGGGCGTCACCAAACGCTGGCCACCGTATGAGGACCAGCGCACTTCCACAATACACCAGGCCATCTTTTATGCCATTAATGCCGATATTCTAGTAAGTCTGTCTTTAGTTTGACATTTTCCTCAAAATTTTTAATCGAGACCAACGTAGGAGTGCCATTGCTTCTCTCGGTGACATTCCGTTCTCCATTATGAAATACATATACAAAGTTTTGAGACCACTTTAATATTGGTGGCTAGTATATATGTAATAATACACCGATGATTAATGCAGCCAGTATTTTATGTTAATTTTGTGGGTAATTTGGTTATGATGATGATGAGACTTGCTCATCATACTCTTTTACTAACCAGTTTGTTTATCCATAAACCCCCAGGGAATAAATGTGCACACAGAGGATGTAATGCGAGATCCAAGCCAGCTACAGTGCGCCCTGGATCACAAGCTCATTGTCTTCTGCTGGGGCGACCACAACAATGACCAAGAGAATATAAAGTTCCTCAAGAAGGCCGGTCTTCACGGCATTATATATGACAAGTAAGATACTGTATTACAGTAGTAGGCTTTAGTGATACATCAGTGGATATATCATTCAGGCAATTTTCATGAGTGCATGTAGGGTGAAAGATATACAGAGTGTATAGTAGCTAGGGAAAAAGTTTAGAGGAAATTCAAGAATGATT
The DNA here is from genome assembly GCA_018397915.1 of Birgus latro. Taxonomy (NCBI): domain Eukaryota; kingdom Metazoa; phylum Arthropoda; class Malacostraca; order Decapoda; family Coenobitidae; genus Birgus; species Birgus latro. The sequence continues at coordinate 28,366 of JAGKTI010008313.1, read as the reverse complement.
GAGTTAAAATTGGTGGAGTACGTGGAATAGGGTGACTTAGAGTTATGGGAGAGTATAGTGATGAGCTGTGATAGGTTTAGAGATGTTTTTGTTGTGGTTGCCCTGCATGAACTCTGTGATGAGTTGTTCGGCAGTATAGACAGTCCTTACTAGATGCCAGGGATGTGCTGATATTTTATATTTTCCTTTACAGTTGTTGAGTGTACTGCTGTATGGTAGTGAGATCTGCGCAGTAAAGGAAGAGATATTTATAGGCTCAAATGTACAGAAATGACAATGGACATGTAGTGCATCCTTGAATGCAAGGCCAGGGGGGTTACAACTATGATTGAAGAGTTAAGAGGAAGGATGGGACATGAATGTATTGATGTTATGATGTGGAGGGATAGATAGAGATGATATGGGCATGTTTAGAGGATGGAGGATGACAATTGGGTGCAGAAGGTGAGAAGTGTAAGCATCAGGGGTAGGATTGCAAGGGGCAGACCAAAAAGGACCTGCGAGAGGGTCATAAAGTGTGGCCTCAGGGATGAGGGACCAAATAAGGAGGCTGCCAGAGACTGAGCAATGTATAGAGCCACCATTAGCTAAACAAGGCCGATGCTGCAAGCATGTTGGAGCCTTAATAAACAATACGATACTGTAAATTGGGAGAAATTAGTAAATCAGCTTTATGGGTAACAAAGATATTTAAAAGGCACTTTTATGGTGCATACTATGGACTGAATGCTGGAAAAGATGATCTGTGTGAAGGGCTTATGGTACAAAAATTGAACTAACTTAAATTACAGGTACAGATTAGCAAATGATAAGTCAGTGAAATAATTCAACAAGAAATAAAGATGACATTGCATTGTAGTTAATATTGGATCAGTGTAGAGAAGTTGAGCACAGGTTGAGAAGATAAGGTTGAGAAAAGAACATCCATCCATCGTCCAACCCAGTTTTGCCCAGTTAGTAGCATAAGGGCAGGGGACCAGGCTACTCAGTCCAAACATATAAGACAGGAGTGAACAGTTGGCCACCCTACATAGCTTTCTATCTATCTGTCTAATGCCAGATGCCTTAATCCCCTAAGGGGTGGCCACAGACAAATCAACTCCGTGTCACCTGGTACCCTGCCATTTCACTGCCCTGCTCCCAACTCACACCCCCCTCTCTCATATACCTCTCCACTCCATCCCTCCATCTCATCCTTGACCTCCCCCTCCCTCTCCCCCCCTTCACCTCACTCACATGTGTACCATCTGCTGTCAGGATGTGCTTGAACACTCAGGCAAGCGCAAGATAGTGTTCTCTTGCTTCCTCATTTGTCTCTTGCTCTCCTTCCTCTCCATATGGCCAAGCCACCTTAGTGTATTTCTCCTGATGCTTTCTCTCACATCCATAGCCACACCACAATGCTCCTTCACTTCCTCATTTGTCAATCTGTCTCTCCATGTAACTCCACATGCTTCTCTCAAATATCTCATTTCCACTGCTCTCACTCTTGTGTCCTTCCAACATAGTCCAAGCTTGACTTCCATACGTTAGAGTTGGTATCACAGTACTATCATACAATAACTTTTTTTTACTTCCATGCTCACTTCCCTGTTTCTTATCACTGCTTTCAAAGAACTGGCAACCATTCTTCCTTGTTGTACCCTTTCAAGCACCGCACCTTCCAAAATTTCGTCCTTTCTCATCACACTATCCAAATACGTAAATGCACTCACATTTTCCATTTCCTCATCATCCAACCTCACTGTACACCCAGTGACTTCATTTCTCTCAAAGACCATAACTTTGCTCATTCCTACATTCACCTTTAGATTCCGTTTCTCAAGCTCATTGACCGAGCCTTGCAGTTTCCCTTCATCTTCACTTAACAATACAGTATCATCTGCAAACAACAGTACAGGGAGTTTCCAAACGTTGCTCTACCAGGATTGGGTCCAAGTACAAGTACTTGTACTTTGACTTAAGTACAAAATTTTGAGTATTTGTACTTGTACTTGAGATTGTAAAAATCAATGTACTTGTACTTGGGCCAAATGTACTTGAAAAAATCAAGTACTTTTAAGTACTTTTCAAGTACAGTACAGTAACAATCATTTAAGATACATTGCATAAGTAATTAAATAACAGCTGCTTTGACTATGACATTAAGCACATTATAATAAGTTATTATAGTTTTGTTGTTTGTTTTAATAAACAGTAGGTATTGTTTCGTTTCGTTTTTGAAGGCTCCAACATGCTTGCATGCGTCGGCCTTGGTCACCTAATGGCGGCTCTCCATGCTGCTCGATCTTTGGCAGCCTCCCTGTTCAATCCCTTAACCCTGAGGTCACACTTAATGACCTCGTCCCATGTCTTTCTCGGTCTACCCCTCCCAACCCCTTCCCCAATATTAACCCTTTCACGCACGGTAAGTTTTATTATGTTTCATGGCTCACGATTTTACTCCCCCGCGCGCTCTGCTGGCAGCCTGCGGTACGCAAATTACACATATTCTTGCCTCATTTTTGCCACCCAAACCTCAAAATGTTGCCCTGTAACTCACATCATGTTATTCACCGAATTTTGTTCTAGCTGATAAGCCAAAAGAAAAACCAGAAAAATACAAATAAAAGTACACTAGGCAGGCCGCCGTGAATAAACATTTTGGAACATTGATCTCACTTCCCAACATCGTCGTTCGAGTATTTTCCATCATACAGAAAAATGTTATTATAAGTTTTGATAGAGAATTTCATTGGCTTTCTAATGAGGTATGTCTGGTTGTGATGCGATTTGTAGTTTTTGAGAAAATGGCCAAAAACTAAAAGCCATTTTTGTAAAAAAAAATTTTGTTCGGGGAGGTATACTGCAGAAGTTTTCTTCCACACCTGATGTTTTTATTACATAATCTTATGTAGAATTTCATAAGCTTTCTCCTGATACCTTTTTGTTTTGATACGCCTCATAGTTTCCTAGTAAATCACAAAATACTACAGGGTACTCGTTGCCGCGGTGCATTCTCGTCATGCACGCACAATAATCGCCTACGTAACCACAACTTTTCATTAGAGAAATTACATGGTTATGCCCTGTACATACGTAGAATTCACTGAACTTTAACATGGTTCTTACAGGAAATCGATACGTTCAATAATTTTGGAGTAAATGGACGACAAAGATAGAACGCTCTTCATCATCCGCAAGCGAGATAAAAGTGCTCAGTTCCTTCCTCACGAATACTTACATATTTTCGCTCGTTACGTTTTATTATTATTATTATTCTTTACTCAAATTATACACGTGAAATATCATAAGCTCTTTGATAGTGCTCTCAGTAACTCGACATTTCCACTAGTCTTTTTGCTAGGTACTGATACTGAAGCTGAACTTTCTTCCATCTCATATGTGTATATGTATAAAACAATACTTATTTGTGAAAAAAATATAGAAATGTAGAAACAGGTCAATGTACAAATCAACAAAATATGGATACTTACTTGCTCCAGAGGTGTTGAGCTACTGGTAGGAACTTGAAGGGATTGAAGATGAGTTAGGTAGTGTGTGAGTTGTGTGTGTGTGTGTGTGTGTGTGTGTGTGTGTGTATATGTGCGTGTTTGGCGTATTCTCTGTTCCTTGCACCACGTTTACCTAACACATGCAATGCACACAATAGATTTCTCCACGAACATTTGCTGCACGACATGCGTATATAATGTCACATATGTGTCGCTGTGTGGCGTATTTTCTTGTCTCTGATCATTACGTAACTTTCTGCTGTCAGTCAATGCACGCAATATTTCTCAGCGAACACTCGCTGCACTGTTTTATACGTATATTTCACACTGAACCATATACAATATAAAACACTATCACATGATTCTATCCTAGCCTTTTCTGTTATTCCCTTCCCTACTGTATGGCGTAAGAGACCGCCTGTTCCCTTAGCAACTAATGCATATGTCTATGTATCTCTATGGCATAACATAATGCCTGCTATGGTAGATCAGCTATTTCACTAATCCAGGCACTATATGTTTCACAGATATAAGTAATGGCTTCACTATAAGGGTAAAATACATCATTTTACGGGCAGGGTGAGTGGAAACCCCGCTATAACAATCCAGACTCTGCCTCTAGGCCTAGCAGCTGATAACGGGCCCCAATGCTTTACAAACAATATATCTATGTTCAATAGACACAATCACTTCACAGTATAGTCAGAAACACTGTACAGTCACAATATTTCAATAATGGCTTCAGAATCGGGTGGGAGGGTAAAAATGGTGGATTTAAAGGGACAACACAACACAGCACAACCCTGCTGTCTGGCTGCTAGTGGAGCACTGAGATTCTGTCACTACATACAGGCACATAGGAGTCATTGCAGTGTTGCCAAAGTCTTACCTCGGGAGAGACACGTGGCTGCTAGAATGCTACAAAATTTGACGCAAATCAACCGAAAACTTATTTTTTGGTTAATTTTTTTCGCGTTTTCACGCGATTTGCAGTCCTGTGCTTTGGCACACCACACCACATGAACACAAATCGCGGTACCGTGCATGAAAGGGTTAGCACTTCTCACCTCCTACACCCAATTATCATTCCCCATCCTCTGCACATGTCCAAACCACCTCAGCCTACCTCTCCTCATCACAACACCAATACACTCCAGTCCCATCCTACCTCTCAACTATTCCATCGTAAACCCCCCCCCCCCCGCCTTGCACGCAGGAACACACTGCACATCCACCTAATCATTGTCATTTCTGTACATTTAAGCCTGCGAATATCCTCTCCCTTTACTGCCCAGGTCTCACTACCATACAGCATCACACTCCTAACACATGCTGCATACAAAGACCTGTTAGCACGTAAGGAGAGTCCTCTCAATGTCAGGAGAGGCAACAGCTCCCTGAACTTCTTCCAACCACTTCTCACCCTAGCAACTGAGCTAGCTCCAGCCCCACCTCCGGCACATAACATGTCTCCCAAATAACAAAACACACTCAAGAGACTTACCAGCAAGTTCAATCCTTTCACGCCTAACAATCTCCACCTGCTCTCCCCTACACGCCGCACACATAAAATCAGCATTATCTCACAGTCTACCTCTAATACCACTACTTCTCTTGTGCACCCATTTATCACAAACACTGCACAAGATGGAATTAATTCCCACTCTTTTGTGGCAAACTGCACATGGCCACTGTCCCTCTCCTCTGATTGTACTGCCACCAACCCTAGATATCATCATTTTTGTTTTATCTGCATTTACCCTAAAGCCCTTGTGCCCCATACCATCTCTCCATTTCTTAAATCATTCCTCCGCCTCCTTTTCATTCTTTGCAATCAACACCAAATCATCAGCATACAACATCTCCCATGGGAGTCCATCTCTGAAGTCACGTGAGGGGGCTTCAAGTGCCATTATAAACAACAAGGGACTCAATACTGACCCCTGATGCACACCAACATTCACAGAAACTCATTACTCAAAACTCCATTCACTCTTACCTGGGTGTGAGCACCCACGTACATTTTCATGACCACCCTAACCAGCCACTCTTCCAACCCTAGCTTTCTCATCGCCCACTTCACCACCTCTCTAGGGACTCTGTCAAAGACCTTTTCGAGATCAACAAAAACAAAGTACAATCCCTTTTCTTTCCAATATATTTTTCCTGAAGCTGTCGAACAATGAATATGGCATCAGTGGTCCCCCTGCCTGGCATAAACCAAAACTGCATCTCATCAATATTCACTCTTTCTCTAATCATACCTTCTAGAACTCTCTCCATTACTTTCATTATCTGATCTAAGAGCTTTACACCTCTGTCCTTTCCAGCGCATCACCCTTCCCTTTGTACACATTTGCAATTACACTCTTCAGCCAATCATCTGGAACAACACACTCATATATAATCATATTTATTAAGTCAGTGACTAACCTTACCCCAGTATCTCCTGAGGGCTTCAAAATTTCAGAAGTCAACCCAGACACATCTGCCGCCTTCTCCACCCGCATCCTGCCTATTGCCTCACTCACAGTACCAGTGCCAATCAAAGGCCAAGGGCCAAATACTGGATCTGCTGACTCCAAACCTTCCCTGTCCCAATCAAACTCCTCATTCATCAACCAGCTATAATGCGGTCTCCATGCATCTTTAATATCCCCACTGTTCACCACTACCCTTCCTTCATCATTCTTCACACACTGCTCACCTACAATGTCCCGATTATCCCTCTTCACCTCATTTGCCACCCTAAAAATCGTATTTTTCCTATCTCCATGATTTAGAATCAAGTAAAATTCTCTGTGACTCAGACTTCGCCCTGTATACCTCTCTTCTAGCCCTACACTTGGCAGCCAAGTACTCCTCCCTGTTACCACCCTTCTTCCATTCCCGGAAAAGCCTTCTTTTCTCCTTAACTGCGGCTTCTACACCCTCATCCCACCACCAAGTTAACTATATGTCTTTGTGGGCCTCTTGTCCAACCGCATATTGCATCGGTAACTCTCAAGAGGATGTTCTCTATACCGTTCATTAGCTCCTCTATCTATGGCTTCCTATTCAGCCACCACTCTTTTATCTCACTATAAAAGGCATCCCTTACTGATTGGTTTCCCAGCTTCCATATTTTCCTCCTAGGTACATATGTCCTCTTTCTCATCACTTGTTCTTTAAGCATCATGTCACAAATCAATAGTTTGTGCTGCTGCACACACTCCTCGCTTCCTATAACTTTAACATCACTCAATAATCTCCTATCAACCCTCCTGACCAGAAAATAATCTATCTGACTGCTATTTCCCATGGACACGTACATAATCAAACGACTCATTCTTTATCTAAAATGTGTGTTGCACACAATCATGTCCATAGCCTCCCCAAACTTGAGTATTCTTTCCCCTTCCACATTCCTCACACCATATGCACATCCCCCATGGACTCCATAACCTTGAGCTGCTTCACCCACATAACCATTCAAATCCCTTCCCAGAACCAGTACCTCATCATCGCCCATACCACCTACTACACGTATTAAATCATCCCATAATCTATCCTTCTCTGCATCATCCAATCCTGCCTGTGGAGCATATACCGTTATAATTACAATAATTTTCCTGCCGATCAAAATTTTCACTACCAATATCCTATCACTTACTCTCATAACATTCATAACGTATTCCACCCATTTCTCCGCAACCAACACACCCACACCCCCATATCCATCAGTTCCCCCCTGCCAAAACAACTTATAGTAGCAATCCTTCCCAGCAATCTTTCTGGCTGATCCACCCCTGTACCGGACTTCCTGCAAACATGCCACATCCACCCACCTCCTACTGAATGCCTCAACGACTTCCCCTGCTCTTCCCCTCAAACTTCCCACATTCCACATACCCACTGTAAACCCCTTGCCCTATCAGTGGGTGTATAATGGCAGGGCAGTTGCAGTGCCAAGGCGTGCTTGGAGGGTGTCCCTGCAGCTGTCCTGGCAGGGTGCCCCGAGGCCACTACCATAGCCACTGGTAAGCTGGTGGGCTAGGGGTCTCGGATCCATTGCCTGGACCTAGGACTGTGCAATGGGAGGGGCCTGTGGAATGTTTACCTCCCCTTTTATCTTACCAACTATGACTTACAAATATAAGAATCAAAGCAATAATCTATCTATCTATCTATTGCCAGACACCTCAATCCCACACAGGGTGGCCACAAACAAATCGCCTCCATGTCACTCTGTCCCCTGTCATTTCACTACCACGCTCCCAACTCACACCCCCCTCTCTCATATACCTCTCCACTCCATCCCTCCATCTCATCCTCGGCCTCCCCCTCCCTCCCGCCCCCTCCACCTCACTCACATACTCTCTCCTCGTCAGTCTTTCACTCTCCATCCTCTCCACATGCCCAAACCACCTTAACGTGTTTCTCCTAACACTTCCCATCACGTCCTCAACCACACCACAATGCTCCTTCGCTTCCTTATTTGCTAGTCTGTCTCTCCATGTGACTCCACATGCTCCTCTCAAATAACTCATTTCCACTGCTCTCACTCTTGACTTCTGTCCTTCCAACAGGGTCCAAGCTTCACTTCCATATGTCACAGTTGGTATCACAATACTGTCATGTAACAACTTTTTCACTTCCATGCTCCCCTCCCTGTTTCTTATCACTGCTTTCAACGAACCAGCAACCTTCCTTCCCTGCTGCACCCTGTCGAGCACTTCACCCTCCAGACTTCCATCCTTACTCATCACACTGCCCAAGTACTTAAATTCACTCACATTCTCCATATCCTTCCCATCCAATTTCACTGTACATTCACTGGCTTCACTTCTCTCAAAGACCATCACTTTACTCTTCGCTACTTTCAACTTTAGATTCCGTTTCTTACACACTCTCCCAAACTCATCTACCATTCCTTTGTCTTTGCTCAACAACACAGTATCATCTGCAAACAACAGTACAGGGAGTTTCCACACACTGCCCTCTCTCACTAGGGCCGCTCCAACATCCACTGCCCGACTTTGTATCTCTTCTATAACCCCATCCATGTACAGATTGAACAACCATGGAGACATGACACATCTTTGTTTCAATCCAACCTTCAAATGGAAAGATTCACTCAGTTTGCCATCCACACGTACTGCAGCCTTAGCACTCTCATACATACTCTTCACTGCCTTCAACAACTTCCTATCCACTCCATATACTCTTAATACCTTCCACAAACCTTGTCTATCCACCCTGTCATATGCTTTCTCCAGATCCATGAAGGCCACATACAGCTTCTTGCCCTTCTCTAGATACTTTTCCTATAAGGATCTAAGAATGAATATCTGGTCTACACAACCTCTTCCCTTCCTAAAACCTCCTTGTTCTTCTCCAACTAATTCCTCTGTAATTTCCCTAACTCTGTCAATAAGTATCCTACCATATACTTTTCCTATTACACTGAGAAGGCAAATGCCCCTATGATTACCACACACTGCTTTTTCCCCTTTTCCTTTGTACAGAGGAATAATTATGCCTGACTTCCAATCCTTCAGGACTCTACCCTCCTCCCAAGCCAATCTGCACACCTTCCACATCCATTCTATTACTATCTCTCCCCCATGCTTCAGCATTTCACCACGCACTCCATCAGTTCCTTGAGCTTTCCCCATTTTAACTTTCTTCATTGCTTCCACCACTTCCATCCTAATGATTTCTTCCTCTCTTCTCACAACCCTCCTTCTCCCTGCCATTCCCCAGCCACTTATACTTGCATTACTTTCATTCTTTATGTTCAACAGTTCATTAAAGTGTTCTCTCCATCTGTCTACTTTTTCTCCCTTCTCCACTAGTAATCTACCATTTTTATCTTTCACACCCCCACTGACTTCGTTGGCACCCTGTCTAGCTCTCTTTACCTCCTTCCAGAACATTTTCTTACATTCCCTCCACTTTGCACTCAAATTCCTTCCAAATTCCTCATCCACTCTCTTCTTACTCTCTCTTACTAATCTTTTCACCTCTCTCCTCCTCACTACATATAACTCTCTCGTCCGTCTCTCAGCTTCTTTGACGCCCCTGTTCCTCATCCACTCATTATACGCTTTCTTCTTTTGTGCCACAGCCTCTCTCACCTCTTCAGTCCACCATGCTGTTCCCTGAACCCCCTTTCGTCTTCTCTTCACCCCACACTCCACCTCACATGCTGCACAGATTTCTTCTGTGAATACCTTGCACACACCTTCCACGTCCCCCATCTGCTCCAATCTATATTTACCCAACTGCTCATCCACTTCCCTTTTATATTCAGCCTTTATTACATCCTCTTGTAACTTTTCTACCCTCCTTGTAACAAATACTTCCTCCTGTCCTTCCCTTCTTCTCTTCCTCCATCTTGTTTGGATTCTGATTCTGGCCACCACCAAGTGGTGGTCAGAAAGTCCACTCCCCCAACCTCTATATACTCTTGCATCCATTACACATCTTCTCATCCTTTCATCCACACACACATAGTGAATCATTGCCGTCCGTTCATTCATTCCACCGTCCTCTCTTTTCACCACTCGCCATGTATACCTTTGGATCATTTTGTGCCTGAAGAGGGTATTAGCTACCACCAACCCCCTCCCAGCACAAATGTCCACTAGAGCACTGCCATTCTCATCCATGTCTGCAGGCAATAATAATGGTAATAATATTGAGTTTATCTCAATTGTAGCTACTACTGTACGGAAGTAGAACTATCTGGCCAACTCTCGTGCACACACTTCAAGGCTGAACTGGCAGCAACATGTTTACTTTCTTCCTGTCTGCAACCTGATCACTACTGTAGGTCAGTCTTTCAGTAGCCACCATTTATAGCATTATGAGTGGCATCATGGCATCACACGGGTTTTATTCGCCCCTGTTTAGAGTACAACTCTCATGTGGGGAGGCTCTCCACATACAGCTCTTCTCAATAGGGTGGAGTCAAAGGCTATTCGTCTTATCAACTCTCCTCCTCTTAATGGCTCCCTTCAACCTCTGTCTCTTCGTCACACTGTTGCCTCTTTATCTCTTTTCTTTCGCTGCTTCAATGGTCACCTCTCCTCTGAACTTGCTACTTGCATCCCTCCACCTTTACGACGAGTGTGTAGCACCCATCTAGCAACAAACTCTCATCCCTTTTCTGTCCAACTCTCTAATGGAAGAGTTAGCCGATACTCCCAGTCCTTCATTTATGCAACAGGTCATCTCTGGAACTGTCTTCCTCTATCTGTATTTCCTACTTCAAATGCTGTGTGTCCAGTCATCTTGAAATGAATGGATCTTGAATTTGGCTCTCTTTTGTATTGTTTTTTTTGTTTTCTTGGAAGGTACTGTTTTGTGGGCTCAGCTTTTGGTTCCTTCTTCATTGCATTAAAACAACAACAACAACAACAACAACAACAACAACATCTAAGGATTCATGCATAGGGAGCCACTTCAAATTACCAGGAGATACTACTGGCACATTCAAGGCAGTCTGCAAGCAGTGTGATATTGGTATATCATGCTCAAAAAATGTTACTTCCAATTTGTATTTGTATTATTTTCTTTACCTGCGAGTTGGCTCACTTCTGATCAGCTTCATTCACTAAGCCCTATGGACATCTCTTGCCGCCCTGTGGGTAGATTTTCACCTCTCTTAGGTGCTGTGATCCGAGATTCACTGTCTAAAATCCAAGAACTACATGGATAGATACTTTTGGGGGGGGGGCTTAACTATATGCATTTTACTAAGATCACTGTAATATATTACCATAATATGCTTCTTCATTAGATATTTGGTACTGAATTTGAAACAAACATGTCTATAAAAAATAATAGATAATCTGTTGAAATGTACTTAGTACATTGTCAAGTACTTGGACTTGGACTTAAGTACTAGGCAGATCTACTGTACTTATACTTGTGCTTTTCTTCAGTACTTGTACTTGTCCTACTTGGCCCTATGCCTGTGCCCCACAGGATCATCTGCAAACAACAGTACAGGGAGTTTCCAGACATTGCCGTCTCTCATTAAAGCCGCTTCATCATCTACTGCCCTACCTTGTATCTCTTTAATGACTCTCTCCATGTACAGATTGAATGACCTGGGAGACATGACACATCCCTGTTTCAGTCCAACATTCAAATAGTAGAATTCACTCAATTCACTATTCACACGTACCGCAGCCTTAGCCCCCTCATACGTACTCTTCATGGCATTCTACGTCTTCCCACTTACTACATATATTTTTAATACAGTAAAACCTCACTAGAACGGACTAATTGGGACCCAAGCCATTCCGAAAAAAGTGACATATAGACTTCCCCCTGCTCAGATATTTTCATACATGAAAAGAGTTATGGCCACAATCCTTCTTCACGCCATCAGTTCCTTCTAACTAGGGGCAAAATCCCATTTGCCTTAATGGCACTATAAATAATTAACTGCATAACACAGTATAATTTTAGTAAGGTGTAGACTCGATAATGGCCATATGTAACACACACAGGAATATATTTTCATACATGAAGTGTCATGGCTTCCATCCTGCTTCACCCCACCAGATCCTTTTAGCTTGTAGCAGTATCCCTTTTGTCCCCTGGCTTTCCTAAAATGCCACTAAAAAATAATTTGTTGCATAACACAATATAATTTTAGCAAGGTTTAGCCTCGACAAAGGCCATATGTAACACACAAAAGAAGGTATTTTCGTTCATGAAAAACATCATGGCTGCCATCTTGCTTCACCCCCACCACTTTCTAACTTGAGGCAATATCCCCTTTGCCTCACCTTTTCTCAAATGCCACTATAAATAATTTACTGCATAACACAGTAAAACTTTAGCAAGACATGGACACAATAAAACTCATTATAAAGAAAAATATTTTCTTGCATAACCATTCCAACTCACTTGGCTCACCCTACTCTACCCCCCACCTTGCCAAGTGTTTATCATCATTCACCACCTGGTGAAGGATCCTTCAGAGCAAATCCTTTAAAAACATTAAACCATTATCTTCAGGGGCATTGTCAAGGAACAATGAATTATCCTCCTGATTGTCTTCACTGGCAAATGAATTATGGATGGGAATGGGTGTAGCTTGTGTGTGTGTGTGTGTGTGTGTGTGTGTGTGTGTGTGTGTGTGTGTGTGTGTGTGTGTGTATGTATTTACCTAACCTAATTGTATTTACCTAATTGTGATATACAGGAAATGAGCTACGCTCGTGGGGTCCCGTCTCTGTTTCTCAATAAGTCAAATTTTGCCTTAAACTCATTTAAGTTTTTAGACCGGACGATCTCTTTGTCCAGGCTATTCCACAGGTCTATACATCTATACGGAAAACTAAATTTCTTGATGTCCTTTGAGCAGCTTGGCTTCTTTAATTTCATTCCGTGTCCTCTTGTTGCTCTCTCATCCCACACAAACAGATTTTCTCTGTCAATTTTATCTACTCCTATCATAGTCCTGAACACTGCAATCATGTCACCCCTCTTTCTCCTTTCCTCTAAGGAGGGCAAATCCAGCCTTTCCAGCCTCTCCCTGTATGGCAAATCTGCCAGACTAGGGACCATCTTGGTTGCTGTTCTTTGTATTCTCTCAATCTTGGTTATATCTTTCTTTTTGTGTGGGGACCACACTACTGCTGCATATTCTAACCTGGGCCGGATCATGGCCACTACCAATTTTTTCATCATCTCCTCATCCATGTAATGAAATGCCACTCTTATATTGGTCAAGAGTTTATATGTCTCTCTCACTATCTTATTTATGTGCTTTTCAGGTGACAAACTATCCTGGACCAGCACTCCCAAATCTTTCTCTTCTCTTGCTTTTCTAATTGGTTCATTACCCATCAAATAATTCAATGATGGCCTCTTGGTACTTTTACCCATTTCCAATATTTTACATTTTTTTGCGTTGAATTTCATTTCCCACATCCGGCTCCAATCATATATCCTATCCAGATCCTCCTGTAGCATTTTACAGTCCTCTTCAACCTCTACCTTTCTCAAGATCTTTGCATCATCAGCAAACAGGCTTGCGTAGCTGTTCACTCCATCTACCATATCATTTACATAAATCAAGAACATTACTGGTGCCAACACCGAGCCCTGTGGGACACCACTTGTTACTTCCCTCCATCCAGATGTCCTGTCCTTTATTACTGTCCTCATTTGTCTGTCACTCAGAAAGTCTCTCATCCATTCCAGGAGGCTTCCCTTAAGTCCTCCTATATGCTCTAATTTCCATAATAGTCTCTTGTGGGGTACTTTGTCGAAGGCCTTCTCCAGATCTAAGTACACACAATCCACCCAACCGTCTCTCTCCTGTAGCACGTCAATCGCCCTTGAGTAGAAGCTCAACAAGTTGGAAACACATGACATTCCACTTCTGAATCCAAACTGACTTTCAGTCAAAATATTCATCTCTTCCAGATATTTTATCCATCTATCTTTCAGGATTCTCTCACACAATTTCGCAACCATACTGGTTAGGGACACTGGTCTATAATTCAGGGGTTCTTCCTTGTTTCCTCCCTTATAGATTGGCACCACATTTGCCCTCTTCCATTCCTGAGGCACTTTCCCCTCTTCCAAGGAGCACACAATTAAATTGTGAATCTTATCCGCCAGTTGTTCTCTGCATTCCTTCAGTACCCAATTAGAGATTCCATCCGGTCCTGGGGCCTTCCTTACATCTTGAGCTTCCAGTAATTTATACACTTCCTGCACTTCCACTTTTATATCTTTTATCACTACATTTCTTATCATTCCCTCTCCTTCCACAAACTCCCTTTCCTTAGTGAAAACCGACTGGAAACATTTGTTCATTACTTCAGCTTGCATTACTGCATCCTTGTAGACCTCTCCTTCTACTTTCAGTTTGGTGATTCCTTCCCTTTGCTTCAATTTGCCATTAACAAATCTATAAAACAATTTGGGTTCATCCTTACATTTGTCAATTATACCTTTTTCAAAGTTCCTTTCTTCCTCTCTACGTATTCTTGTATATTCATTTCTAGTTCTTTTATATTCTTCCTTTTTCCTGATATTACTTCTCTTTTTCCATTTGTTCCATGCCATGTCCCTCTCTTTTTTCGCTATTATACACCTTCTATTAAACCACACCTTTTTCCTGTTTTCTTTCCCACTTACTCTTGGCACATATTTTTCCACACCCAGATTGTAGAGGTCTAGAAAGATATCCCACTTCCTCTGTATCTCTCTTGTTTCTCTGAATTTTCTCCAGTCCGCATTTTCAAAAAATTTTCTCAATTCTGCAAAGTTTGTTTTCTCAAAGTTGTATCTTCCTTGCCTATAAAGCTCATCTTTTGGCACCACGTTCCCTATTATCATCTGGAACTCAATGACCACATGATCACTTTTTCCTATAGGACACAGATAATTTAATGATTCAGTTACATCAGGTTCTTTGGATAGTAGCAAATCTAATCTTGCTGGTGTGTCATCACCTCTGAATCGTGTCTCTTCTTTAACCCACTGTGTCATTACATTATTCATTGCTATATTTAACAATTTAGTGCCCCACGAATCTTCGCTGCCTCCCGAGTCCCATTCCTCCCAGTTCACCTCTTTACAATTAAAGTCACCCATTAGGATTATATTGTTGCTTTTCTCAATCACTTTCTGTAGATAACTAACCATGTCTGACAACATCTCCTGGTATTCATCGTCATTCCATGCTCTCGTCTTAGGGGGAACATATACCACTGCCATATCTCTCTTACCATTCTCCCCAGTTTCTAGTTTCAAATTTATGGCTTCGGCCCTGCCCTCTGCAATTTCCACAGTATCTACGTTTATGTTGTCCTTCACTGCTATCATCACTCCTCCTCCCGTTTTTTCTTTTCTGTCTCTTCTCCATAATTTGTATTTCCCACCTCCCATATGAATATCAATATCTTCTTTCAATTTAGTCTCTACAAAGCACATAACATCAGGCTCGTGTGCCCTCAAAAAATCATTGATTTCTAACCTTGCCGATATTAGTCCATCAATGTTTGTGTACGCCACTTTCAAACTTTTTTCATCATTTTTTATTCTCTCGTCTCTCCTTCCTTCCGTCGGTACCACTTTCTCAATTTCTGGTCCATAACTCTCCAGTAGAACTCTGTCTTCTCTTTCTCTGTTCGTTGTTCGTTTTTTATCTTTGCTTCCTTTACTAACTCCTTTAATTTAGCTCTTTCCTCTTCATTTGCATCTCTCCTAATCCAAACATTTTTAAACCCCTCTTTCTCTGACAATTTCCACGTTCTACTTATGATTTCATTCACTATTACTTGGGACTTAAACTTTACTTTCAAGGGCCTTGCCCCACCATCCTCGTACTTTCCTAACCTAAACACTTCTTCAATCTCTTCTTGGGCTTCATTGTTTCCTTCCATAACCACTGCTACTATTTCTTTAGCCTTGCTCAGTTCCTCTCTCTCTCTTTCAGATCTTACTGTCATTCGTTTTTCTTTTATTCCTGAGATTATCACACATTTTTTCTTGTCTGCTACATCCCTGACCAAAGATTCTCTACTTCTTAGTACTCTAACCACTTCCTTCTCCACTTTTTCCTTACTTTGTTGTTCTATGATTTCCTTCAAATTTACATTTCCTTCCTCCTGTATTTTCTTCCATCCCTTATGTTGCTCCTTAATTTCCTGAATATGCTCATCTTGCCTCCTCGATTTTGATTCGTATTCATCTAGTTTACTTTTTATTCTGTCTCTTTCTTCTTCCAACCTCTTATTCTCCCTCTTCAGCTGTTTTATTTCATTTGATGCGGATTCGTTATTCGCCTTTAATTCTGTAACTTCTTTTTCTTGTTCCTCACTACGTGTGGTAACTTTTTCCAGTCTATTCTGTAGGACTTTGATCTCTCTGTCTTGCTCTATGGTCCGTTCCTGCAGCTGCTTAATTACTTCCCATACCTTTTTTAACTCCTGGACATTCCTCTCCGCCATTTTCTCTACTCCTGCTACTCTCGTTTCTTGCAGCTTATCACTTCCTTTGCCTACATTTGGCTCGGTGAAGCCCACAAATTCCCCCTCGCCAGTTGTAAACAATCTTCCGTCTCTCTCCGCCATGATGCAACCATATGGAAACTTTCTTTTTCACTTTGTCTTGTATTTTTAGGGCCGAAACTTGCATTTTTTTAAACTAATATCCGACGGGACCACCACTCACACATTCAACCACATAATCACAATAGGCTATCTCCTTTTCGCTGCTAGTTCTGCGATTATTTCCCCTCGATGTGTGTGTGTGTGTGTGTGTGACTCTGGGCAAAGGCTTCAGGGCCTGTTTCTTGGGGGCAATGACCTATCCCAAGGTCCAGTAGTCCTCCTGCACCTCCACATGTCACCACTTTGGCACTAACACCCACCATCCATATTGAATACATGCTAGGGCTGTCTCATACAGGATTGGTGTAATGGTATTAACCGGGGTATTTTTACAGCATGTCAGCGGGTCATCTGGTAGATCAGGAAAGTCTGCTCTCTCTCTCTCTTTTTTTTTTTTTAAGGAAATTTGGATCCATAAACTGTTCCCTGCCCCAGCCGGGATTCGATCCTGGGTCCATTAGGACTGCTGGTCACCTCTACTGATTCTGCTTGTACCTTGTGTGCCGTGTGGTGTACTTAATTTCCAGCATTTTTCAAATACTGTACTGTACACTTTACACACCTTATTTTTTACGATCTTACAAACTAAAGATGTTCACTTTGTATATGTCACTTATCACTTGTCACCCTCGAGCAGTATATCAGGGACTTCCAGGGAACTGATGTGGGGGGAAATGATGTGGGTTGACTGAGGCAGAGCACGGGGGAAGTGATGCTGCCAGCCCATCACCAACCGACGGATGAACACACAAACCACGCATTATATGATTAATGTTTGGTGTCTTGAATATATATTAATATTAATGCAAACACCTTTTCTACTATTTTAGCATTTAGAAGGTACATTATTGGTATAACTTAATTTTAAACACTTCAAATACCATACCTTACACTTTATGCACTAAATTATTTATGATCTTAAACCAAAGATGTTCACTTTGTATATTTCGCTTATCACTTGTCACCCACGAGCAGTATATTGAGGACTTCCAGGGAATGATGTGGGTCAGACTGAGGGTAGAGCATGGGGGAACAATAGTGATGCTGCCAGCCCACCACCAACCAACGCACAAACATAAACATACAAACCACGCGGACAATATGGCCGCCCCGGCCTGAGGTTAGGCAGTCCAGACTGATTCTAGCTTTTTCGGGGTTTTCCCAAAAAATAAGAAAAAATTCTGGTAGGCTCCTTGACTCAAAGAAGAAGAAGAAGAAAGAAAAAAAAAGTCTATTGAAGTCTGTTGTAGTGAGGTCATACTGTATAGGCAAACCCCGATTTGCCTTACCCCTAGATACAATACCCCAGAATAGTGATGGAGGTAGAAATACCACCCTACCCCACCTGTCATAGGTTTATTATTTTTATTATTATCTATCTATCTACTGCCAGACGCCATAATCCCGTAAGGGGTGGTCATTTGACTTTGAGTTATTTGTTTTACAGGTAGGGGCACTAACCCTCCACTAACCCACTTGTTAACATGTAGGGAGCGTATATGGTTTGGTTATATGGTTACCATCCAGTGTTGTAAATGGTTTCTTGGCTTACAGGAAAATATTTGGCTTGTCGCTCAGTGTAAAGCCACCTGTAAAGGAAACAAAAGCAATAAGAAGTGACAGGAAAGATGGGAGAAATAGGAAGAGAGGAAGGCAGGCACAGAAAAAGAATGATAAAGGCTAAGGAAGAAGTAGGCAGCACTACATCAAGTGAGTGGATGATCAGTGTTATTATTATTATTACCAATTTTGATGATATTTTAGACTCAAATTTTGTGTTTAGGTTGATTTTAAACTGTTTTTAGACTCAGTGTGTTTTAGTCACTGGTTGAGTGAACACTGTCATTTGGGGTACAGATTCTCTCCCATCAGAATAGGTACAAAACAGTGTGGATAACTAGGTGACTCAACAAAGAATATTTCATGGTTGACCATTGAACATCTAACTTATCATGGAATACTTAATAATTTTAAATACAATAAGATCTCAATATAACGGACTAATTGGGGCCCAAGCCATTCCGATAAAAGCGGCATCCGGACTTTTTCCGATATATCAAACATTACTCATGTTAGGGGTATGAATGATGAGGTGAAAGAGAGAGAGATTGTACAGGTGCTTGAGAGTGCGAAAGTATATGTGGAATAACTGAAACTTAATGGCGAGGCGAGAGTGTGAGAGAATGGGAGTATGGATGGGGTATATGTGCGGGAGTGGGTGAGAATGAGAGGTCGAAGGAAGGAGTGTGTATTGCTGTGAGCAACAGATGGAAGGAGAATGTAAGAGAGTATGGATCAGTTGGATCAAGGATTGTGTGGGTAAGAGTGAAAGCTGGACTACAAATGTGGGCAATTGTGTGCATGTATGCGCCAACGCAAGATCGTGTAAGTAGAGTGAGAGAAGAGTTCTGGACAAATGTGGAAGCCTGCTTGGAAAAGTTTGAAAGGAATGAGAGAGTGTTTCTGATTGGAGATATGAATGGAAAAGTAGGGAATGAGAAGGTGGATGGAGTGGTTGGTGAGTGGGGTGTGCCTGCAGAGATGGATGAGAATGGCAGTGCTCTAGTGGACATTTGTGCTGGGAGGGGGTTGGTGTTAGCTAATACCATTTTCAGGCACGAAATGATCCATGGGTATACATGGCGAGTGGTGAGAAGAGTGGATGGTGAAATGAATGAACGGAAGGCAATGATTGACTATGTGTGTGTGGATGAAAGGATGAGAAGATGTGTAATGGATGCAAGAATATATAGAGGCTGGGGCAGTGGACTTTCTGACCACCACTTGGTGGTGGCCAGAATCAGAATCCAAACAAGATGGAGGAAGAGAAAAAGGGAAGGGCAGGAGGAAGTATTTGTTACAAGGAGGGTAGAAAAGTTACAAGAGGATGTAATAAAGGCTGAATGTAAAAGGGGAAATGGAGGAGCGATTGGGTAAATATAGATTGGAGCAGATGGGGTGACGTGGAAGGTGTGTGCAAGATATTCACAGAAGAAATCTGTACAGCATGTGAGGTGGTGTGTGGGGTGAAGAGAAGATGAAAGGGGGTTCAGGGAACAGCATGGTGGACTGAAGAGGTGAGAGAGGCTGTGGCACAAAAGAAAAAGCATATAATGAGTGGATGAGGAATAGGGGCGTCGAAGAAGCCGAGAGACGGATGAGAGAGTTATATGTAGAGAGGAGGAGAGAGGTGAAAAGATTAGTAAGAGAGAGTAAGAAGAGAGTGGATGAGGAATTTGGAAGGAATTTGAGTGCAAAGTGGAGGGGATGTAACAAAATGTTCTGGAAGGAGGTAAAGAGAGCTAGACAGGGTGCCAACGAAGTCAGTGGGGGTGTGAAAGATAAAAATGGTAGATTACTAGTGGAGAAGGGAGAAAAAGTAGACAGATGGAGAGAACACTTTAATGAACTGTTGAACATAGAGAATGAAAGTAATGCAAGTATAAGTGGCTGGGGAATGGCAGGGAGAGGGAGGGTTGTGGGAGGAGCCACATCACCAGCGTAAAGTCATAAATATTCCTCTGTACAAAGGAAAAGGGGAAAAAGCAGTGTGTGAAATGATGGAGTGTTTGGTAAAATGCTGAAGCATGGGGGAGAGATAGTAACAGAATGGATGTGGAAGGTGTGCAGATTGGCTTGGGAGGAGGGTAGAGTCCTGGAGGATTGGATGTCAGGCATAATTATTCCTCTGTACAAAGGAAAAGGGGAAAAAGCAGTGTGTGGTAATCATAGGGTCATTTGCCTTCTCAGTGTAATAGGAAAAGTATATGGTAGGATACTTATTGACGGAGTTAGGGAAATTACAGAGGAATTAGTTGGAGAAGAACAAGGAGGTTTTAGGAAGGGAAGAGGTTGTGTAGACCAGATATTCATTCTTAGATCCTTAGTGGAAAAGTTTCTAGAGAAGGGCAAGAAGTTGTATGCAGCCTTCATGGATTTGGAGAAAGCATATGACAGGGTGGATAGACAAGGATTGTGGAAGGTATTAAGAATATGTGGAGTGGATGGGAAGTTGTTGAAGGCAGTGAAGAGTATGTATGAGGGTGCTAAGGCTGAAGTGCGTGTGGATGGCAAACTGAGTGAATCTTTCCATTTGAAGGTTGGATTGAAACAAGGATGTGTTATGTCTCCATGGTTGTTCAATCTGTACATGGATGGGGTTATAAAAGAGATACAAGGTCGGGCAGTGGATGTTGGAGCAGCCCTAGTGAGAGAGGGCAGTGTTTGGAAACTCCCTGTACTGTTGTTTGCAGATGATACTGTGTTCTTGAGCGAAGACGAAGGGGAGCTGCAAGGCTTGGTAGATGAGTTTGGGAGAGTGTGTAAGAAACGGAATCTAAAGTTGAATGTACGGAAGAGTAAAGTGCTGGTCTTCAAGAGAAGTGAAGCCAGTGAATGTACAATGAGATTGGATGGAAAGGAGATGGAGAACGTGAGTGCATTTAAGTACTTGGGCAGTGTGATGAGTAAGGATGAAAGTCTGGAGGGTGAAGTGCTCGAAAGGGTGCAGCAGGGAAGGAAGGTTGCTGATTCCTTGAAAGCAGTGATAAGAAACAGGGAGGTGAGCATGGAAGTGAAAAAGTGGTTACATGACAGTATTGTGATACCAGCTCTAACATATGGAAGTGAAGCTTGGACCCTGTTGGAAGGACAGAAGTCAAGAGTGAGAGCAGTGGAAATGAGTTACTTGAGAGGAGCATGTGGAGTCACATGGAGAGACAGACTAACAAATGAGGAAGTGAAGGAGCGTTGTGGTGTGGTTGAGGACGTGATGGGAAGCGTTAGGAGAAACACGTTAAGGTGGTTTGGGCATGTGGAGAGGATGGAGAGTGAAAGACCGATGAGGAGAGTGTATGTGAGTGAGGTGGAGGGGGCGAGAGGGAGGGGGAGGTCGAGGATGAGATGGAGGGATGGAGTGGAGAGATATATGAGAGAGGGGTGTGCGAGTGGGGAGCATGGTAGTGAAATGGCGGGGGACAGAGCGACATGGAGGTGATTTGTTTGTGGCCACCCCGTGTGAGATTGAGGCGTCTGGCAATAGATAGATAGATACTCCAGATCTTGCGAACGGTTTTTAAACTCTTTTGACTACCATTGTGGTACTGTACTGTGTTATAACTTCACTACATTAATCAACTGGTATAATATATATAATAATTCTCTGCTGTACACTGATAAACTTGTCTTTTATTTACCTTATTTTGGTGAACATAGCTGAAGTGGTCAGGCAGTCCAGATTGCTTCTGGCCTTATCAGACTTTTTCTAATATACAGTAAGCCGAACTATATGGGACTCAATACCCTGGTTCGAATTACCAAACTTTCCGTCTTACCAAATTTTCACCCTCCCAAGTTGCTAAATTTCTGAATTTTTGCCCCCCAAAATTGCTAAATTACTGAATTTTCACCCCCCAAAATTGCTTAATTACTGAATTTTCACCCCCCAAAATTTCTGTGACAATACCTATTACTTGTTCTTTCAACACTAAATTAAAGAAGCATATATATAAATAAATAAGTAATGACAAAAAACAATTTAGTGCATTTAATTTACATTTAACCCCTTCAGTGCTGGGTGTATTTTCATTTTGTTCTTGCTGCCACCAGACAATTTTAGTCAGTGTAGATTGGATCTGTGGAAGTGCACGGGGTTGGTACAGCCTTCGTTAGCCCCTTCAGTATGTGAGTCCAGTCCTGAGTGCCATAAAATCGGCTGGAGGAAGCGTAAATAAAGTAGAAATAGACGTCACAGTACTGAAGTGGTTAATTGATAGAAAATCATTCACAGAGGCAGTACAGACCGTTGGCAGCGTGTGTTGGAGATTGATTTTCACCCCCCCAAATTGCAAAAACAATACTTATTACTTGTCTTTATAACACTAAAGTAAAGGAGCATGTACAGTGTATAAATTAATAAAGAAAGACAAAAAAGAAAGAATTCAGTGCACATAATTTGCTTTTCGTTAGAGGCAGTAGATTCGTATGCAGTTTGTTTTGTTTTGGAGACGGAGGTGGTGGAGGTGGTTGAGTTCATGCTTTAACATAAATTCTAAACAGTACCCAGTATTTATTTCACTCTANTTTAACCCCTTCAGTGCTGGGTGTATTTTCATTTTGTTCTTGCTGCCACCAGACAATTTTAGTCAGTGTAGGTTGGATCTGTGGAAGTGCACGGGGTTGGTACAGCCTTCGTTAGCCCCTTCAGTATGTGAGTCCAGTCCTGAGTGCCATAAAATCGGCTGGAGGAAGCGTAAATAAAGTAGAAATAGACGTCACAGTACTGAAGTGGTTAATTGGTAGAAAATCATTCACAGAGGCAGTACAGACCGTCGGCAGCGTGTGTTGGAGATGGATTTTCACCCCCCCAAATTGCAAAAACAATACTTATTACTTGTCTTCTTAACACTAAAGTAAAGGAGCATATACAGTGTATAAATTAATAAAGAAAGACAAAAAAGAAAGAATTCAGTGCACATAATTTGCCTTTCGTTAGAGGCAGTAGATTCGTCGGCAGTTTGTTTTGTTTTGGAGACGGAGGTGGTGGAGGTGGTTGAGTTCACACTTTAACGTAAATTCTAAACAGTACCCAGTATTTATTTCACTCTATATTAAGAACTAAACTTAAATGTAATCACTGTAATAGACTGCAGTGTAACACTTTCAGTAATAATAGTAGTGAACTTTAATCATGATCACTGCACTAAGTCACACGCTTACATTTTTTTTTTTTATCTTCATTCCTTTACGAGAGAGCACTGCTCAGCACTAGATGACAGTAAGAATGGCGCAACTACTGTCTCCAAAAGCAAGCCGCAGACTGGTGCCACGTGTCCGCCTGGCGGCATTTTCCCCCTACCTCCGCATTTCGGCCTGCTTTCATACGTGGTCTCGGCCTGAGTTCGGCTAACCGAAGATTCCATCTCTAAAAGTTCGACTTATGGAAGGTTTACTGTATAGGAATTTAGTCCGGTAGCTCCTCAATTCTGATAAAAGCAAATTTCATTCTATTGAAGTCTGTTATATCGAGGTTTTACATTATAATAATTATGAAAGCCATAAAGAGTAAATATTTCATGCATTGATGAAAACTGTGACATTGATAAATCATGTGTTTACATTTGGACTCTTCGAGGAAAAACACGTTGAAAATACAAAAGATTTTTAAAACAAATGTTGGAAAATAAGAGAGAAGAAAATAAAGGAGCTGAGCAACCAGAACATTAACTAAAACAACATGAAAAGGGGCCGTTGAAAAGGCTATCCCTTGCGCATCATTGATCGATAAATCATGTGTTTAAATTCGGGCTCTTCAGGGGAAAACACTTTGAAAATACAAAGGCATTTCTAAATAGATGTAGGAAAATAAGAGAGAAGAAAATAAAGGAGCTCAGCAAC
The DNA here is from genome assembly GCA_018397915.1 of Birgus latro. Classification (NCBI taxonomy): domain Eukaryota; kingdom Metazoa; phylum Arthropoda; class Malacostraca; order Decapoda; family Coenobitidae; genus Birgus; species Birgus latro. Next base: position 4,344 of record JAGKTI010008313.1, on the reverse strand, counting down.
CTGAACAGTAACTAAAACAACATAAAAAGATGTCATTGAAAAGGCATTCTTGATTGCATCATCAATTGATAACTCGTGTTTACATCAGGGCATCTCGAGGGAAAAAACTTTGAAAATAAAAAGGGATTTCTAAATCAGTGGTAGAAAATAAGAGAGAAGAAAAATAAAGGAGCTCAGCTACCAGAACAGTAACTTAAGTAGCATAAAGAGGGGCCATTGAAAAGCATCAGTGATTTTTCATAACAGTAGTTGGCACTTTGAATGATTCTGCATCATTCGTACATTATTATTATGCATAACAGATGTTTATTTAATTGTCCTGGGACCGTCTGATGGTGGGATTGTATTCGATGCTGTTGCTTCTTCTCTGCCGAGTTTGAATATTAGTCGGAGATCTCATTCTCTAATGACTTTGACTGGGAACAGGCAAGACGGACACTGGTTTTAGGCTTAGGTTAGGTTCTTTTACAGCTGTTAGGCCACTTAGATTGGCTTTTTTTTTAATTTTCTTTTATTTTTTTATGGGTTTAGGACTAGGTTGGGGGGGAAACCCAAGGCTCAAAAACACATCCTATATTTTACATGTTAAAACTACCCTGAGGTACGACACCTTGCCTAGCGATGGGTTTTTATTGAATCAATTGCATCATTAAACCGTGGTTTGCTTATTTGTACCACGTTCCTTGTCTATCCATCCTGTCAATCCCTTCGCTAGAAACTTTTCCATTATAGACCTAAGAATGAAAATCTGATCTATGCAACCTCATCCCTTCCTAAAACCTCCGTGTTCTTCACCAAGTATATAATTCATCTGTTAATTCCCTGACTCTGTCAATAAGTATCCTTCCATACATTTTTCCTGTTACACTAAGAAGACAAATGCCCCTATGATTGCCACACATTTCTTTTTCCCTTTTTCCTTTGTACAGGGGAAGAATTATACCTGACTTCCAATCCTCTGAGATTCAGCCTTCCTCCCAGGCCAATCTGCACATCTTCCAAATCCATCCTACTACTATCTCTCCCCCATGCTTCATCATTTCACCACACACTCCATCAATTCCTGGGGCTTTCCCCATTTTGACTACTGATTTCTTCCTCTCCTCCCACAACCCTCCCTCTCCCCGCTATTCCCCAGCCACCTGTCCTCGCATCACTTTCATTCTCTATGTTTAACCGTTCCTGAAAGTGTTCACTCCATCTGCTCACATATTATCCCTTCTCCACCATCAGTCTACCATTTTGATCTTTCACTCCACGACTATCTTCTTTATCACCCTGTCTTACTCTCTGTACCTCTTTCCAGAACTTTTTCTTACATTCCCTCCACTTTACTCTCAATTCCTTCCAAATTCCTCATCCATTCTCTTCTTACTCTCTCTTACTCATCTTTTCACCTCTCTTCTTCTCTACATATAACTCTCTCTTCTGTCTCTCAACTTCATCCACATAAGTAGCTTTGCATGTGTAAGAAGCAACCATTCCACAGAATTAGACTCTTATTGGCTATATCTGGTTGGGGCACCTTATGTTACTTGACCACCTGGCATCTAAAAATTGTGTGATTGGAAGAGACTTAATGCTCTGCATCACTGCACAACTTGAAGACCCACTCTTGATCTCCCTGCATGCATCAGAGAGCTGTTCCATGAAGGAGAAAGTACTTGTGTTAAAGATGTATTTTGTGGTTAAAGTCAGTAGTACGTTGGTTTAATGTGGGATAGGGACCACAAAAGTTTGCTTTAAGTTGATTTTGCACTAAATCATGTATGCTGTTATTTTTTATATGTTGGGTCTGTCCTTCCATTCATTCATTCATTCATTCATTCATGTATTCCTTTACAGTATTACCAATACCCACTGAGGAATGTAGGGACCTAGGGTTAGGCTATTCATTCCAGCAATTAATGTTGAGAGTGATGGGTCAGTCTTCACCAAATGACATCATGTGAGCAGTAAACCCCAATCACCTCTCAGATGTAAATCTGTGGAGACCATTTCTGCGTAGAGTGACGTAACTCACGAGATGACAAGGTGTCCAGTGTAGTAAGCGGATTCCCGGGTTACAGAGAAATTATTTGTCTTTTCACTCAGTTTAGAGTTTGCTGAAGGTAGGACTACTCCAAGAAAGTTTCATTATGCCTCCTGTGTTATGTCTTAATATTATAACTGTATATGCATTCAGTTAAAATTACAGAATTTGGCACAGCTTGTCATTGTGTATTACAGAATTGATGTTTATAACACAAAAGACAAGAAGGAGAGTATTTTCCTCTGTGAGGAACGTGAAGCAGCTGCTGCTGTGATGTCTGCCAGCCAGGGAGCTGAACAGAGAGAAGGGAAAACACAGGAGGAAAAATCTCACCAAGAGGAGGAGGAGGAGGAGGAACAGCAGCAGCAGGAGAAGGTTGAAGAAATAGCACCCAGTACTTCCAAGATTAGCACCCCTGTCCCTCCCACGTACTCATGTAAGGCCGGCAGCAGCAGTGGTGCATCAGCATCGGAACATAGCAGGGATGGCAGTTCCCACAACCACTGCTGTCCCACCTCATTCACTGGTATTCTCACCAGTTAATTAAATACCTGGTCTCTCTCTCTCTCTCTCTCTCTCTCTCTCTCTCTCTCTCTCTCTCTCTCTCTCTCTCTCTCTCCAATCTTTCCTTCCTCCCATGAATGAGTGGTTGTGGGCTGTCAGTTTTAATCTTTGGCTGCAGCATGCCTGTTAGGCAGGATTAAATTTCTCTTTCTGCTTACAAGCAAAACAAATTCAAGGTGCCTCCATGTGTAGTAATGAATTGAAGACACCATGTTTTTGCCCTTTTTTGGCAATTGAAGTATGTTTTAGCTCACTAGCCACCAGGCAGTCAGGAAAGAGTACGATAAAAAGACAGGGTACATCAGTTTGTCTGACCACACCTCAGACGTAAACTCACACTTCACATCGTAAGAAAATGTTGATTTTGAAGATATGAGATTCTGGAAGCATTTGCAGACTGTTGGAATGCCCTCTGAAGGCAGACCACAGCCAAGAGGTTACATAGCATTCCCCCCTCCCCCCCCTCTCTCTCTCTCTCTCTCATTTGCTATTGAGGTGTGAGATTAAGAAATCTGTGAGGAGCATGGTGAATAAATTCATCTTTGAAATAAATGAGTAAGTGTTAGAGTGGATATAAGGTGAGAGAGAGAGAGAGAGAGAAAGAAAGAATATGCAAAACAAAGGAGTGCTTTTGTAAATTGTCAATCGTGCCGCATAATTCAGCCAAGCCCTATTCCGAATAATGTGAAGTGCTGGATATTGCTCAACATTCGGCGTTGAGCTGGATTTTGTGTTACTATCTTTCCTGCCCCTCTATCCTAAAAACTTTCCCATTAGTAAAAGATGAAAACTATGCATAAAATACAGTAAATGATGCAGTACAGAAATACAGTAATACAGAGTCGATTGGCAACCAATGATGAGCCACTTGATACGCCTGAACACCTGATATTGCTAATAACTGCCTGTTGTGTCCTGTTTTGGTGCCGGATATTACTTTAATAGAACCGAGCCAGCAATGCCGAATGTTGCATTGGGCTAGGTAGTGCGATGACTGATAATTGAGAATTTACTGTAGTTAAATGACAAGGTTGGTGACCATTTAATGCTAAATTTAAAAGCAGCCGCCCCAAGTGTATGCTGTATCTGTACGAATGGGAGATTTTATCATTGAAGATGTTTTTATTGTTATTAAATTAATACTGATCACTTAGGTATATGTTTATCAGCTATTTTTATGTGCATTTTTTTTTCCCATGGGATACAACAGTTATTTCTACCATGTACCAAAAATTATTAGTTTAAATATACTGTATATGAGTGTGGGCATACAGTTTATTAGCAGAAATAAAAAATATTGAACTGTTGAATCTTGGGTATCATAACTTTTGTGTGTTTTCCCATTAAGTGTTTGAATCACTTAACCAAGGGTATTAAATACTTCTGTGATATTATAATTCTGCATGAAGAACATCCTGTGGAAGTATTTAAACAACTGAGTTTGAGAGTTCAAATTTTTGGTGGGAAATTCAAACCTCTAATGATGCCAGTATATTTTAACCCTTTCAGTCTAATGGCATTCTTCTTTTAGTTTATTCATGCAACCTCGTGGAACTTTTTTTCAGCTTAAGAATGATCTTTTATATTGAAGGGGTAAATGAAGTCTATGTCAGTCCTTTCCAATTAAAAATAATCTCAGAAGCTCAATAAGTGGCTAAATATTGGGGGGGGGGGAGTAATGTCCTTGGGTTGTGGGAGTTAAGAGTGAAGTAATAATCTTCCTGACTGTTTCCCAGTCATCACCACTT
>JAGKTI010008312.1:0-33983 GCA_018397915.1 Birgus latro | reverse complement strand
TTCGTTGGGTGACCAGTTACAAGAGCCTGAGCATCATTGTATGAATAAAAAAAAAAACTAATTTCATGGATGTAAATTCTTGTGGACCAGATCAGATTTGAGTGCCTTAACCCATTGGACCACTGGACATTCGCTTATTAGATATGCAGTATGGTTATCATCCAGCATAATGTATGGTTTCCTGGGTAACAGATGCCATATTTGCTAATACTCATAATCTTTTATTTCATACTCTTCAGTTCTTATGCCTCAAAGGGGGCAAAATGTGATTGGTTGTACTGTTTATTATGATGTACACTGGCATCCAACATGACATATAGCATTAAACCATGTCTGTGAGATAAATAAAGAATATAGTAAGTTGAACCATTTTCCCAGCACTGCAAATATGGCAGAAGTAATCACAAAGGTATGAGAACTATCTGTTAGTTGCTCCTTTCATGTGCTTTCATTCCTGTAGTAAACAGGAATATAAGCAGACTTTGGAATCAAATTTTGTCTGACCAGTCCTAGGTAATCAGGCCTTGATCATATGTATAAGTTTACTTCTACAGGTTAGAAATGGTGGGGATCATCACTGTCATTGTCATCATCCCAGTATCCTTTAATAAGTGAGAGGTTAAGAACATTAAATAATAAGATTAGAAGAATTATGAACAGGCTGCCCAGTGAGTTAGGACATACATATACAGTATAAGTCCTCTCATTCAGTATCTTCGGGACCAAGCAGGTGCCGAAAGAGCAGAAACTGCCGGATGACCAGGAAAACCTGCCAAAAAATTTCTAGGAATCATGGTCAGTCACCCCAGTGCAATCACAGTGTCTAGCAAGTATTATTGGTCAACTCTAAGCACTAGATTGGCCTTCTGTTTCTTGAGGTTGTATGTTGTAGAAGAGCTCACACCAAAATCTTCCATTATCTTCATCCTAGAAACACCCACCTCCAGTTTTTCGGTAATTCAGTCTTCTTGGTGATAGTCAGCACTTTGTGGGTGCTTTTTTTCACAACACCAATAGGCTTTCCATTAGTAGAAGCCATAGCACAACACGAGATTGAGAGGATGACTGTAAAATAACATGACAAATTTTCCAAACTTTTGAAAGGTACCACTCACAAAGCCAGACACAAGTCATGATGGCCAACAGTGCATGCAATGTTGGCAGGCAGAAAACTTCAAAAGCACTAAGCTCAGCTTTAAAATGCACTAAGCTATAGGTGATCTGTTCAAACTTTTGTGCTAAATTGGACTTCAAAATGCACTAGATGTAGAAGAAATTCTAAACTCTAATATTTATTGGCAGTAAATTATTATGAAAAGCACTAAATTGTTGTGAAAAGCAGAAGATGTGGCAACAGCAATGCCATATTGGCCGATAAGCTCAGCATATGTGCTGGAAGGGCAGAGAAGTTTCATAATGGGGCTATTTATGAAAACCACTGAAAGACCAGAAATACCATATGACCAGATGCCGAACGAGAGGACTTTTACTGTACTCACTCATTGTTGAAACCTTCAGAATTTTCACTTCCACTTGCCTAAAGTTTTTGATTGTTTCAGTTTTTCCTGTGTTGTTGATAATGGTTTGTATCTTCTAAACACTTAGAGAATATGTCTGCATCTGTTTTGAAGTATGGCATCCTGCTGAAATGTTATGCTTTGCTTTTAATGCCTTCTGTTTGAGCTTAATGTTGTTTAGAAAGAATGGTAGTGAAGTTCTTAGTGTATGGTATTAGCCTCAGTTCAATAAATCATTTCTATCTATCTATCTATTGCCAGACGCCATAATCCCGTAAGAGGTGGCCATTTGACTCTGAGTTATTTGTTTTACGGGGAGGGGCACTAACCCTCCACCAACCCACTTGTTGACACGTAGGGAGCACGTATGGTTTGGTTATATGGTTACCACCCAGCGTTGTAAATGGTTTCTTGGTTTTCAGGAAACCATTTGGCTTGTCACTCAATGTAAAGCCACCTGTAAAGGAAAGAAAAGCAATAAGAAGTGACAGGAAAGCTGGGAGAAATAGGAAGAGAGGAGGGCAGGCTCAGAAAGAGAATGACACAGGCTAAGGAAGAAGTAGGCAGGACTACATCAAGTGAGTGGATGATGGTCGCCACCACCTACCAGGTTAAATCAGACCAACATACTGATTTATTTTCAGCCAGTTAACATCTGAATGAAAGGAATCCTGAACTAGGTTAGCTTCACTGGGGAAGCTTTGAGTCCACTAAGGATTCTTTGGCAACCATACTTATAATCTTTATTTTATTGGTAATGGTACATACATTTGTCAACATCATCACAAAAGGTGACTGGAAGTAGGAATAGAAGAATGAAAGTTTTACTGGATAGCATATTAATACAAAGCAGCTGTGATGGAAGTGGCATAATATACCATCATTAATTATGATCGAATACTGCACTCAGGAAACCTAAACCTGGCCACACCATTTCAGAAGCTGCCAAGCTGGGGGAAAAGGAGGAGGTGAAGGCTTAACGGGCACTGCTTGCTAGCCAACCCTTCCATCACCTTTGATTGCATCCATGTGGCAAAGAATTCCATGACAGATTAACCCCTTCACTGTGAGATGTCTCCCTAGTGCTGAATATAATCATATGATGGTAGCTAGAATATAAGAGAATGGCAGCATTGTACTGAAAAGGTTGGGGAGACTGTTTCTAACCTCCTAGGGTTGGAAAGTTTCCTCTGAACAAATTATGCCTTAATTGTGAAAATGCAGCAAGAGTAGAATACGAAATGTCATTTTACTTAAGGGTTTAATGTATACTGTATATACCCAGTAACTTATTCATTTCATATTTTTACATGTTCTCATTCATATTTGTCTTCTAAACTGGCAGTACAGCATCTTAGTTTGCTGAGTATATTGACGAACAATGAAATATTAGTGGCAGAAAGGTTGTTTGGCCAGAAAATGATGCTCCTCCTATGCTGCCACTTCAGATCACAACTGCATGGCATGAGACAGGTGACCAACTGAATGGACTTTTCTTGAATGTGTTTCTTTGTGCTCATGAATTTGTTTGTGAATTGAATGAAAGCGAATCATAACTTATTTAAATTGAGAAGTTGCTTTTGCATCCAAATATTTTTACATTATTATAGTACTGTATTAACAGTCTGTATGTTAATCAGATTCCTCAGCCGTTTGTTACACTGAGTATTTACTGACGGATGACAAAAACAACACTTAATTTGCAGTGATGACTTTTCAGCTGGCCCAGCAGTTATGCTACCAGTAAAATCTTATTTATCATCAAACTGCTCTGTGAATTATATCAGTTTGATCCCAGCCTTACAGTATAGTGTAGTAGTACATGTGCAACTCAAGTATTGTATAGAGTGTAATATTTCCCAGAGTTCTTTCATTTATTCAGCCATCATACCTGTTTCTCTCTTTTTTCAGTACGATTTCCTGTAGATTCTGTAAACCACTGATGAAGAACTCATTTTCAATACAGGCCTCCCTTGTTCTTGACGGTGGTTACATTCCTTAAGATGCTGTCAGTACACAAATTTTTTCGATACTGATTTTCCAGTGGTCACCTTTACATTATTATTACCGGTCTCCCTCATTATTGACAGAAGTTATGTTCCTAGGATGTTGTTGATACACAAATCCTGTTGATACTGTTTATATATATATATATATATATACACATACATACATACATTGACTTTTTTTGCTGACATCATTCTTTTTCGTGTTAAGTGAAGTAGGGTCAATACTACCTGCCCCTGTGATGCGAAATGAGCTGACGCTTTTTCAACGGGAGCTGGCAACCCTGCTTGATAGGTTTGGCACCACAGGAGCAGGCTCAGTAATGTTTGGGCAGCCACAGGAGGAGGATTGTCTCTGTGTGTGATGCACCACGAGGGCATGTTTTGACTCAAATAACACAGTTATTTGGTTACCTACCACATTCTCATCATGCCTAAAGTAACCACAAGCGAGGACAAACGTGTGGAAGTGATTACTTTATACAAAGCTGGCCACAAACTCCCATTTATTGCAAATCAGATGGTGTTAGACTGAGGACAGTGCAGAGACTGGTGAAGCGGTTCAAGGACAGTGGGGAGGCCATTCCTCCCACTCCACTTCCCAAGCCTGGGAGACCTCGTAAGACAACCTTCAGGACCCGTCAGCTGATCTCAAGGCAAGTTAGCAAGGATCCAAGGCTAACAGCACGGGATTTAAAAGAAAAGAACCCACAGTTGCTGGCAGATGTGTCTGTCAGAAGTGTGCAGCAATTGTTGCATGACGATCTGGGCTACAGGAGTTTTTGTGCTCGTAAAAAACCACTGCTAACTGCACTTCAGAAGAAAAAGAGAGTAAATTTTTGTAAGAAATATCTTGCCTGGAGTGAGGAGCAATGGAAAACTGTGCTTTGGAGTGATGAGTCAACATTTACTGTCACTGGTACCCCTTCATCACGAGTGTACCGCAAACCAGGCAGTGACCCCCTGGATCCTAAGTACACTTCCAAGTTTGTTAAATACCCAGCCTCACTCATGGCTTGGGGCTGCTTTACATATTATGGTGTTGGTAGGTTGGTAATTCTACCTGCAAATGAAAAAGTGAACCAGAACAATTATTTGGAGCTCTTATGTGATGTTTTAAGTGACTCTTTTGATAAAACCAAGGCAAGAGTATTTATGCAAGATTCTGCCCCTGCAAATGTTGCAAAGTCAATGAAACAGTGGCTAACAGACTGTGAGGTTCCCTTTATTCGAGATTGGCCCGGAAACAGCCCAGATATCAATCCCATTGAGAATTTATGGGCGCACATGAAGCGGCAGCTGCGTAGTATGGACACATCATCTTTGCCTAAACTTGAGGCTGCAGTCAAGCAGCTATGGAGCAGTTTTAGTCCGTCTGTTCTGCAAAACTACGCCATCAGTCTCCCCAGACACCTTAAGAAGATAATAAAGGTGAAAGGGAATGCCAGTAAATACTAAATTCAATGGTGAGTGTTAATTTATTTGTTTCTTCTTCTAACCACAAGAATGTTTTCTTTTTTTAAGATGGCGTCAACACTTTCCGCGCCTACTGTATTTAACAATTTAGTGCCCCACGAAACTTCACTGCCTCCTGAGTCCCATTCCTCCCAGTTCACCTCTTTACAATTAAAGTCACCCATTAGGATTATATTGTTGCTTTTCTCGATCACTTTCTGTAGATAACTAACCATGTCTGACAACATCTCCTGGTATTCATCGTCATTCCATGCTCTCGTCTTAGGGGGAACATATACCACTGCCATATCTCTCTTACCATTCTCCCCAGTTTCTAATTTCATATTTATCGCTTCGACCCTGCCCTCTGCCATTTCCAAAGTATCAACATTTATATTGTCCTTCACTGCTATCATCACTCCTCCCCCCATTTTTTTTCTTTTCTGTCTCTTCTCCATAATTTGTATTTCCCACCTCCCATATGAATATCAATATCTTCTTTCAATTTAGTCTCTACAAAGCACATAACATCAGGTTCGTGTACCTTCAAAAAATCATTGATTTCTAACCTTGCCAATATTAGTCCATCAATGTTTGTGTACGCCACTTTCAAACTTTTTTCATCGTTTTTTATACTCTATTCTCTCCTTCCCTCCGTCGGTACCACTTTCTCAATTTCTGGTCCATAACTCTCCAATAGAACTCTGTCTTCTCTTTCTCCGTTTGCTGTTCGTTTTTTATCTTTGCTTCCTTTACCAACTCCTTTAATTTAGCTCTTATCTCTTCATTTGCATCTCTCCTAATCCAAACATTTTTAAACTCTTCTTTATCTGACAATTTCCACATTCTACTTGTGATTTCATTCACTATTACTTGGGACTTAAACTTTACTTTCAAAGGCCTTGCCCCACCATCCTCGTACTTTCCTAACCTAAACACTTCTTCAATCTCTTCTTGGGCTTCATTGTTTCCCTCCATAACCAGTGATATTATTTCTTTAGCCTTGCTCAGTTCCTCTCTCTCTTTCAGATCTTACTGTCATTAGTTTTTCTTTTATTCCTGAGATTATCGCACATTTTTTCTTTTCTGCTACATCCTTGACCAAAGATTCTCAACTTCTTAGTACTCTAACCACTTTCTTCTCCACTTTTTCCATACTTTGTTGTTCTATGATCTTCAAATTTACATTTCCTTCCTCCTGTATTTTCTTCCACCCCTTATGTTGCTCCTTGATTTCCTGAATGTGCTCATCTTGCCACCTTGATTTTAATTCGTACTCATCTCTTCTTCAACATCTTATTCTCCCTCTTGAGCTCTTTTATTTCATTTGATGCAGACTCATTACTCACCTTTAATTCTGTGACTTCTTTTTTTTTGTTCCTCACTACGTGTGCTAACTTTTTCCAGTTTACTCTGTAGGACTTTGATCTCTCTCTCCTGTTCTAAGGTCCGTTCCTGTAACTCTCTAATTACTTCCCATACCTTTTTTAACTCCTGGACATTCCTCTCCGCCGTTTTCTCTACTCCTGCTACTCTTGTTTGTTGCAGCTTATCATTTCCTTTACCAACATTTTCTTTGGAGAAGCCCACAAATTCCCCCTCGCCAGTTGTAAACAATCTTCCGTCTCTCTCCGCCATGATACAACCATATGGAAACTTTCTTTTTCACTTTGTCTTGTATTTTTTAGGGCCGAAACCTGCGGTATTTTTTTTAACTAATATCCGACGGGACCACCACTCACGCATTCAACCACATAATCACAATAGGCTGTCTCCTTTTCGCCACTAGTTCAGCGATTATTTCTCTCGATCCAGGAGCAGCTCCGTCTCTCCCCACGACCCGTGTGTGTGTGTGTGTGTGTGTGTGTGTGTGTGTGAGAGAGAGAGAGAGAGAGAGAGAATTTTTGTATTGTATTTTTAAAGATATTAGTGTGTTTGTTTTAAAGTACTATACAGTGTATGATTGACATATCACTTGTGTGCCAGTTTTCTTTTTTATACCAATTTGGGATTTTTTTCACTAGCAAAAATGGAGTGATGAATCTTCATATCTTGTTTAATATTTCATTGTTTTGATTGTGTGGCACTTGCAGTGATGTGAAGCAGTGCAGTTCCTTTCTTGTATATATATTTCTCTCTCTCTCTCTCTCTCTCTCTCTCTTTCTTGTGTACTACTATATGGATGTGATTGAAGATTACATTACGGTAAAACCTCACTAGAACGGACTAATTGGGGCCAAAGTCATTCCGAAAAATGCGATATTCCGAAAAAAGCGACATACGGCTTTCCCCCTGCTAAGATATTTGCATACTTGAAAAGAGTCATGGCCACAATCCTACTTCATTCCTCCATTTCCTTCTAAATCGGGGCATTAACCCATTTGCCTCTTAACTTTTCTCAAAGGCCACTATAAATAATTTATTGCATAACACAGTACAGTTTTTGTAAGGTTTATACACGATAAAGGCCATTGTAACACTCACAGGAAGATATTTTTCATACATGAAGTGTCATAGCCACCATCTTGCATCACCCCACCAGTTCCTTCTATCCCTTTTGATTCTTAACTTTTCTAAAATTCCACAAAAAAAAATTCATTGCATTACACAGTATAGTTTTAGCAAGGTTTAGACTCGATGTTGGCTATACATAACACACAAAATAAGATAGTTTTGCTTATTAAAAGCATCATGGCCACCATCCTGCTTCACCTCCACCAGTTCATTTTCACTCGTGGTACTATCTCATTTGCCTCTTATTTTTTTTCTCAAATTCCACTATAAATAATTTATTGCATGACATAGTAAAATTTAAGCAAGGCTTGGACACAATAAAACTCATTAGTAATTAAAAAAAAAAAAGTTTTTTTATGTAACCATTCAGACTCGCTTGGCTCACTCTACTCCTCCATCTTGCCTGGTGTTATCATCATTTGGCACCTGATGAAGGATCCTTCAGAGCAAATCCTTCAGAATCTTTCCCATTGTCTTCAGGGTCATCATCAAGGAACAGTGAATCATTGTCCCAGTTGTCTTCACTGACAAGAGCTGAATTGTGGATGGGAATCAGAGCTCTAGCCCGTACTGTGTGTGTATAATTTTAAGCATTTTTCAAATACTATACAGTACACATTATGCACCTTAATTTTTACAATCTTACATGATCACTCTGTCTGTATATTTCACTTATCGCTCATCACTGTCGAGCAGTATATCAAGGGACTTAGGGAAAATGATGTGGAGGAAAAATAGTTACATCACCAGCTCACCACGAACCTCTCGCCGTGTGATTAAAGTTGATGTGTTAATATTAATGCAGGCCCTTTTTCTAATTTTTTAGGATTTAGAGAGAACATTATGGGTATAACTTAATTATAAACACTTCAAATACTGTACTGTATGTACTGTGTGGTGCCATGTGGTGTATTTAATTTTAAGCATTTTCAAATACCGTACTGTACACTTTATACACCTTAATTTTTACAATCCTACAAACAAATACGATCACTCTGTCTGTATATTCCACTTATCACTCGTCACCATTGAGCAGTATATCAGGGACTTAGGGAAAATGACGTTGGGGGGAAATGATGTGGAGGAAAAATAGTTACGTCGCCAGCTCACCACAGACAAAAGCAGGAGCGCACACACACACACACACACACTGCTCACCGTGTGATTAAAGCTGATGTCTTAATATTAATGCAGACCCCTTTTCTATTTTTTTAGCATTTAGAAAGAACATTATGGGTATAACTTAATTATAAACACTTCAGATACTGTACTGCATGTACACTTAGAACAATAGCTACACTGCCAGCCCACCACCAACCAACGCATGAACACACAAACCGCGCCGACAATATGGCCACCCCGCCGTGAGGTTAGGCAGTCCGGACCGCTTCTAGCTTTTTCGGAGTTTTTCTGATATATAAGAAATAATTCCAGTCGGCTCCCTGACTCTGAAAAAAGCGACCTCCGGTGTACTGAAGTCCGTTGTAATGAGGTCATACTGTATTATGTATTGTAGCACAGTAACAGATTTGGCACCTTAACTGAAAATGCTGTTTTGTGTGTGTGAGAGAGAGGGAGTGTGGGTGTGCATGCGTATGTGTTTGCATGTCTGTGAGTGATTAAATACAGCAAGGTTGTGAACAGGTTTTGTGTAGGTATGGGTAAGGTTTCTGTTATTTATTTTATTCAGTACTGATGAATGTTGTTGCATGATGTTCAGTAATGCCTATTGTATAACAGTATTTTTCTTCCCTAATTACTGCATATACTTTTGTTGTCAGAGGTGCTCCTAAACTATTAGGGCTAGGAGACTGCAATTTACTACAGTTATTGTCCTATATGGGGTATTGTTTGTGTTTAAGTTTCATCAAATTCGGTTCTTTATTTTTTACTTAGAAATTTATTGTTAAAACTTTCTTAATTGTCCATAAGAAATTAATAGTTTCCCTAAGTAATGCATAAAATTTGGTTTGCTGTGTGGCATACTAATCATAAAGATTGCTTTACAGATTCTTCAGTACATTTTATGATTGTTGCATTTGAAGAATGTCAGTTTTTTGTTTTTTTTTTAATGAAAATCTAAGTTTCCTATCTTACCAATTTCCTGGATGTTTGGCAAGTTCTGTACACCAAACATACCATTATACAAGTATTCCATATAGAAAATTTAGAGTAAATTTTATTGGCTTTCCAGTGGTACCATTATTTTTCTCTAGCTTTATTAGTTTAGGAGGGAACAGTATTCAAAGGTTAAAAACATATATTTTTCCAAAAAACGACTCTCAAAGTTATGAAAAGGTTTCACTTTCATTTTTCTTCTAGACTTTCTGTTTTTTGTACTTATTATGATTGCATCTGATCTTCTAACTTGAGTCTTGTTGGTACATGTTCCCCTCCCATTACTGGGATACTGTATATAGATTATGATACTTGCATTAGAAGAATATCAGTGATTTTTTTTTTTTATTTTGATGAAAATCTAAGTTTCCTATTTTACCAATTTCCTGGATGATTGGGAAGTTTTGTACACAAAACATATCATTATAAAAACATTCCAGTGACAGAAATTGTAGTAAATTTTATGGGCTTTCCAGTGGTGCCTTCACATATCAAGCCAAATTTTATAGATAATTTAGAAATATTGACAAAAAATCTCAAAATGAAAATTAAATGAACCAAATTTGATGAAACATAAACAGGCAGTGCCTCATATAGGTCAATAACTGATGTAAATTTCAGCCTTCTAGCTCTAATTTTTTAGGAGCAACATGTCAAAAAAGATTATTACCTTATAAACGTTTGCACTTGAGCGCTTGATATGGGTGTACAAAAAAACGCAATTTTAAAACACTTATACACTTCTGAAGATTATAATACTGTGCACAGAGACAGAGGAAGGATGCTAGAACTTCCTGGAATTTTCTCAGAATATTTGAAAATTTCAGATTTTTTTGTTGAAAATGAAGACGATGTTCTTAACAAGTTCATAAATTATGGATCCTTTAAATAACATTACTGGATATTCAGATATATAGTACATTACATTTGAAGCCAAATGAGTTGAAGTTGCCAGGTGATGTGATAAATCTTATGTAGTTTTCCATAACCAGTTTGGTAACTTTTGCAGTTTTGTATTCTTCAAGGATAATGTGTAGTATATTAGTGATTTGTAATATTGGTGTAGTATATTGGGAGTACAAACTCAGTTTTACTCTTGATAGTATAGTTTATTAGTGGCATTAGCATGAGATATACCAGTAAATGCCTTTGTCGGCGAGGTACGAGCGAGGTCATTTAAATCCGAAAACATTGAAATGTCGCCTTAAACCCCAAGGATGCCCAGAGTATATTGATGGCTACCTACTTGCCAAGTTTCATTTCTTTACGACAAACTGTCTGGCCCATGGTCCTCTTTTGAAGAATTTTGACATGCTGCATTTGGTTTATGTTACATGCCACATGCACCACTGGGTGTGATGAAACCTGTCAAAAACAAATCTTAAAAAACTGGGCTATCATATGGTGCAATCCATGCAGTGATCAGCTCTGTGGTTGCTGAGATAAAAGCTTCTCAAAAGCGTTATAGCGTTATGGTTCGGCCGGGCCACTTATATGTGAGAAAATGCTACTACTAAATGAGAGACTCACAAGGGCTTCGCCCTCACTCGTAATCATGTTACTTTCTGGACGCTTTTTAACTTACTGTTGTCATTGCTTTTATGGGCATTTTTCTTTACATTTATCACTGTACACATTGGTTCAGTTTTCAGCACCAGATATTGATGAGTATTATTATAATTATCAGCACTGTATATATTTCAGTTACAGGTATTCTGCACATCCTCAATTGATAAAACTGATTAAGGTGAAAGGGTGTAGGTGTGAACCAGAAAAAATAAAATTGAATAGGGTATAGGTTTGAGCTAGAAAAGCAATAAATTTGAGCATCAGACAAATAATGTCAGTTCCCTATTTTACAGAGGTATCAGTTAAAGTAAGGTTTAATTTTCATGGGTATATAAGCTGTTCTTCGCTTGAATGAGCAGTTCTCAATTGAATGAAGCCAAAGTCATTAACTAGATTTTCTAACAATTTTTGTTATGGAATCTTGACAATGGGAAAAATCTGTAATTTCAGAACTGGCGTATTTACTGTGGGAGCTGTGGTGGCTTGGTGGTTAGCATACTCATCATGGGATGTGTGTGCCCCAAGTCAAGGGTTCTCAAACCTTGGCAGACATGTAAAATAGGTGCTAGTAGTATGTCCTTTCATATGCCTGTATACGAGTATGTGTGCATTCTGTTGACTTTGCCAATGATATACAGTATACTGTACAGTCCCTGATACACAAATAGCCAGTATAGCACATCCAGTTTACAGTTATTGCTCTCCTTACAAACATCCCTTCCCCATTCATACTTTGCAAGCATGGGGAATGGTCATTTCTGGTTGTCACTCCCTCCAAGGAAATGTTTGGTGTTAACTGCTGCAGATGCAGACAAATACAGTACATAGTGCAGACATTAGTTTGGTTATCTCTGTTCTTATTTTTTGTTACGGTATAGAAAGTGTGGTCATCTTTGTAATCACCTTTAGCACCTTTTTTGAGTGAGACAGATTATGACCATGGCTACAAACGTCCCTCACTTAATGATATTCTTGTTAACTATTTCACTTTAACAGTGCTAATTTTTTAACCCTTTTTTATTAGCAATAACCAATTTTTGCTTTAGGTATAACTCAGGCAGAATATATTATAATTTATCTTTCCACCTTTGAAGTGAGAACATGTAAATAATATATGTATAGGTTAGTAGCAAAAGGAAATATGGGTGAAACTTTGCCTGGTAAGTTTTTACCTTCACAGCACTGTACTTCAAATTATCACCAGATTTTCTTCCTCACTGTTTTACAATAGGTACTCATTTCATTTATTTATAATAGCAGTGTGTTGTTTTATGAATGAATGAATGAATTTTTTGTAAGCTGGTTTTCAGGTAGGTAAAAGTACCCCTTACTTTGCCAGTGTTGGGACTCCAGGCAATATATCCCACTGAACTCATGTTAAAGCATGTTTGTTTAACAGTTATACATTTCACAATCCAATTTTTGATAGCACAGCCTGATCATCAAGTGAGGGATGCTGTATATTGTACTGCCTGAGATATTTCCTTGATGATATCCCAATTAATGTTAATTTGAATGGAAAGGCCATAGAGAGCATGTATGTGAAAAATAACTGATGTAGGGTGCCTAAGGGAACTGTCAGATGTAGAGCTTTAGTTTAGCTCTTTTTGAGGCCTGTCCTTTTATTGTATGTGAACTGTTCTCCTCCTCAGACACATACCCTAAGTTCTTGTTATAAGTTACCTTTTTGATGTTCCTAATTAAGTTACCTTTTTGATGTTCCTAATTAAATTACCTTTTTGGTGTTCCCAATTTACTAAGCCCACAGTAAATTGCAGAAAGATTACATGGAAAATTCATTTTTGTTTTTGTTTTTCAAGGCTCCAACATGCTTGCATGCATTGGCCTTGGTCACCTAATGGTGGCTGTCCATGCTGCTCGATCTCTGGCAGCTTCCCTGTTTAATCCCTTAACCCTGAGGTCACACTCAATGACCTCGTCCCAGGTCTTTTTTGGTCAGCCTCACACTACCCTACCCCCAACATTAACACTTCTCACTTTCTGCACCTAGTTATCATCCCCCATCCTCTCCACATGCCCAAACCATTTCAATCTACCTCTCCTCATCACAGCACCAATACACTCCAGTTCCATCCTACCTCTTAACTCTTCCATCATAAACTTAGCCTCCCCAGGCCTTGCACTCAAGGATACACTGCACATCCACCTAATCATTGCCATTTCCATATGTTTGAGCCTGCAAATATCCTCTCCCTGTACAGCCCAGGTCTCACTACCATACAGCATTACACTCCAAACATATGCCACACACAAAGATCCTTCAGCACGCAGGGATAGCCCTCTCAGTGTCAGGAGAGGCAACAGCTCCTTGAAGTTCTTCCAACCAATCCTCACTTTAGTCACAGAACCAGCTCCTGCCCCACCTCCAGTACATAACATGTCTCCCAAATAACAAAATTCTTCCACACACTCAAGAGACTCACCAGCAGGTTCAATCCTTTCATGTCTGGCAATATCCACATGCTCTCCCCGACACACTGCGCACATGAAATCAGCATTATCTTGCAGTCTGCCTCTAATACCACTGCATCTCTTATGCACCCACTTATCACAAACACTGCACAAGATGGAATTACTTCCCACTGTAATTCCCACACCCATGTGACAAATTGCACATGGCCACTCTCTCTCTCCTTTGATAGTACCACCCCCAGCCCTAGATACCATCACTTTTGTTTTATGTGCATTTACTGTTAAGCCCCTGTGCCCCATACCATCTCTCCACTTCCTAAATCTTTCCACCGCCTCCCTTTTATTTTCTGCAGCCAACACCAAATCATCAGCATACATCTCCCACAGGAGTCCATTTCTGAAGTCACATGAGAGGGCTTCAGGTACCATGATAAACAACAAGGGGCTCAAGATTGACCCCTGATGCACTAACATTCACAAAAACTCATCATTCAAATCTCCATTCACCTGTACCTGGGTGTGAGCACCCACATACATGGCCATAACAACTCTAACCAGCCACTCCTCAATCCCAAGCTTTCTCATCGCCCACCTGACCACCTCTCTAGGTACTCTGCCAATGGCCTTCTCCAAATCAACAAAAACAAAGTACAGTTCCCTTGTCTTCCCTATATATTTTCCTGGAGCTGTCGAACAATGAATATGGCATCAGTGGCCCTTTTCCCTTGCACAAACCCAAGCTGCATCTTATCATTTATATTATAATTTATTATGTAAAGCTAAAGTGCCAGCTTTGCTTAAGTTACAGATGTATGAAATGATTAGCAATATTTTGGAACACATACCTGATTTACCATGATGACTGCCAGTAATAGAGTGCCAGCTGTGTTACTGTTACTTCATACTGTGTGCCTTTATTTATTTATTTTTATTTTTTTTTTAAATAGGTAATCAATGTTTCAAGCAAAACACTAAAAAAAAAAAAAAGTTGGAAAATGTTTATATAAGATAAAGTTGGAAGAAAATGTAATGGGTACATTTAAGCACAGAAATATTCTGCAGTGAAAATGTACTGAACTTGTAACAACTTACTTTGTATGAGAAAAAGCATTATGGCTGTGAAAGTAAAATATTAATTGCAATAATCAAGTATTGAAAAATTGTATGGTAGTAAAAGTTGTCAGGTTTTGTTTAAAAAAAGAAAGAAATTTAAATGAAATTTCAGTTGCTAAATTAATTTGGCTTTGAAATTTAACTCCTTCAGTTAGATGATTCCCCCCCACCCCCCAACTAGACAGTTTTGTTCACTTCCGTTAGACTTTTAGAACTGGAGGGGATAAATATAGCCCTTATTAATGTTGCCATCACCAGAAGTCTGTCATTAACTGAATGAAAGCATCTAGAACTAACAGGAATAAGTTATGAAAAAATTCATTGGATTCAAGGGGTTAATGGGCATGAAAACTACTAAGATATTTCAGTGTTAAATTTGGCTATAGAATAGGTTAATGTAATGTTATTTATATCTATGAAAGAGTTAATTATTCTGATGAATGGATAGACTGGCAAAAAGTAGCTTCAGTATCTATGCAGATAGAAGTAGAAGATGAGTACTAGGCATAGTATTATAATGTCCTAAAGGATAAAAACTTTTATGTGACTAAATTTAGGTTCCCATTTTGTCATACATGTGGCACTGGTGATTCAGCAACAGGACAGAATGTAAAAATTAATCAGCATACAGTACTGTAATTGGCTTTCAACTGTGCATCAGGTACAGGTATCTTGGTGTCCTCTTGGTAAACAGTAAGCCAAATAATATATTGGGAACTGCATGTATCTATATGGATATTATCCATCTATCCATCATCCAATCCCTTTTTCACCATCAGGAGTGTATGAGTGCAAGACTAGGCTACACTACTCAGTCCTGACATTTAAGGCTGTGTGCACAGTACATGAAATCGAGTACCTGTTATCTTTATGTGAAGTGGCCAGTTTCCTATGGTTAGGAAAATTTAAAGATATTACATATCCTTCATAACACTGCTGTCAAACAGTTCATGGGTATACTTATCACCTGCTCGCTCTTGTACATGTTACTGTAGGAGCACTGGTAATGCAGTTGTCTAAGAAATAATCAAATAGTACACGTGATGATTAAGGTTGGGAGCTCATGGACTAGACAAATAATAGATAGAAAATTCCTATATTAGATAAGGAACTTATCTGAAGGTTTAAATTATATAGTACTGCACAATTTTCCATAATATTTTAGAGGTTAGTGAAGAATTTGTATTAAGCACACTAATAAATTTACTACTTTGTGAAGGTGGTTTGACTGACAGTAATTTACCCCTCTCCCTCCAAGAACATTTTTTTTTTTTTTTTTTTTTATCATCCACACAATTCTGCTTAGCTTAGAAACTTTAGAACTGGGAGGAGTTAGATAACATATAATCTTTGCATTCATAACTCCTCCACTACTAGAGGTTCTTTTCAAGTTCAATAAAATCATCAGGTAGTAGCATGATTAAAATATGACATCCAGTTGAGGGGGTTAACGTTAGATGAAACCGTGGTACTTTGACTATGAATTTTTGATAACGGTATTTTCAAACTTTTTTTTTTTATGAACACTCCAGGACATTATCTCCTGACATTACCTCTTGGACTTTACCTCCTGGACATTACATTTTAGACATTCCATCTAGGACATGAGCTTCATTGTATCCTCCTTCAGATGCAACCCCAATTCCTCTGGTTGCCCCACTTAAACCTTAGACTTGCATTCACTCCCCAGGGTTCTGTTTCTCTGGTCATTACAGATCTTCCCACTTGTGGTCCTACCCACTTCAAGTTTGGACAGCTTTGAAGTATTTCCCAGTGCTCCAGTGACCATACCCTCTTTACTCTGTTTCTCTAAAATTCCAAACTCTCCATCTTGAATATTGAGTTGTAGCAAGAGGTTAACACCACAATATGATAGTGTTAAGGAAGAAGTGCTATGGTAAGGATGTAGACCCATAGTACTTTGCCTCTGAGCTACATGTATAAGCTGCAAAAGCATGAAAATCTAGGCCAGGTTAAGGTAAAAGCACTAACTGTACTGTAGTTATTTCTCCATAGTCATAATTCACAGTAATGCACATTATTGTGAATCATACCACTGTCTTCCTCCTGATACACTTCACAGTAATGCACATTATTGTGAATCATACCACTGTCTTCCTCCTGATACACTTCACTCTCATCTGGCTTACTTTGACTGTCATACCTATATATTCCCAGCAAGAAATAGATTACAACACACCAAATCCTCATTATACAAGGTCTGATCGAAAAGTATCCAACCTTTAGCTGGTGAAAAAAAAGCAAGCTTGCTCACTGGGTTCAGACTTTAATCCTCTTCAAAGTATGCCCCTTGGGACTCAGCCCAGCAGTCCTTCCATTGCTGGAAACATTTTGTAAGGTCAATTTTGGGGATTGCCCACAAGTCTTTGTTGCATTTGCCTTTATCTCATTTGTGTCCTCAAATCTCAAACTCTTCAATGGCATCATCAGTATAGGAAATAACCAAAAGTTGCAGGGAGCCATTTCAGGAGAGTAGGGAGCCTGCCAGACCTGTGTGATTGAGTGTCCAGCCAAAAATCCATGGATGAGAAGGGATGAGTGGGCTGGTGCACTGTCATTGTGGAGCTGCCAGGTCTCTGCCTCCCACAGTTACACAGACCATTTACACTCCCACCCCCACACACACACAGCAAGGCAATATCCCCTCTGCGCTTCCAGTATGTGTAGGTGTAAAAAGACTCGATTAAAGTTCAGTTGCCATGTATAAAGCTGATTTACCAATTTCACCCAATTAACAGTCCTGGTTGTAAGGAAAAGTTGTGATATTTTGGAACACATACCCGACATATAATGAGCACTTGATTTTACTCATCATTTGAGTTACTGGTATTTCACTTTTTTTTTTTTTTTTTTTGCACCTAAATTGCCACTCACTACTTTTGCCTACCCATGTGATGAATGATCATTATCTACTCTCCTCCCACCTGCATAAAAGAATTATTACTGAGAAGCAGTGTGGGGGTATTTAGCAACCTATCCTCTTCTCACTTCTTGATGTGAGTGAGAGGCTGACTAAGAGTGAGGTGGAGGAGATGAAAAGGTGAGGAAAATCAAATATGTGATGGAGAAGAAGACAGCATGTAAGGGACAGCATGTATCACAGAAAGACGGATCATAAATTTTACTGAGTAGAGACAAAACACCTAGAGGTCCTTATGTAGGTCACCTCTCACAGGATGCAGCATTAGGCAATAGACAGACACATAACTACAGTATAGTTGTAATATAGTGGGGTGAGGCAGGGAATGTAACTGGAGGGTCCAGTGCAATTTTATCTACCCTAAAAAGGATGTAAAAGTTCCTGCATTGAGTACCATGCTTACCCAGGGTCTAGTAAGACTGAGCAAGATATGACAGTGAGGGTGAGGGATATGAATGAAAAGTGAAAACACTGGAGAGATACTGAATATAATTTTGGAAGGAAGACATGATGTTACGCCAGTGTGTTTTAAGTGTTTCCAGATTAGCTTACAGCATAAATCATATACTGTACTGTGTACAAATATCCGTAGAAGAGTCTACATACAATAATTTTAAAAAATTAGCTGTATATACAGTATATTACTTAAGAAGAAATACAGTATCTGTAATGAATAGGTTAAGTGATGAGTATTTTAATTGAAAAAATGAATTACATATCATTATCATCATCATCCTCATCAGCAGCAGCTTAATGCAATTTCTCATACATGGAGTGGAGATATCTAAAGCAAGGCTGTTTGGTATCGTTTACTCCTTGGATATTAAGTACCTACTGTATAATAAAATATATTTTAATTTTAACTTATAACGAACTATCTTACTATGCTCAACAAAATCCAGGGCACATAATATATTAAATGTCATAATGATGAACATTTTGATTGAGAATACAGAACTTAGCTTTTTTTTTTTTTTTTTTCAATGACTGTCGATTACATTTAACTGGCAGCATGGTTAAGGCCATGACATAAAGGAACAGAAGCTCTAGGTGCAGTCCTCCTTCCACCACCCTCCTCTGGCAGAGGGGTGTGGCATGGCAAGAAAATGACATTATCAGTGAAATACCCACCCCAAAAGGAGACCACAGGGAGGCACATGGGGATGAGAAAATACCCACCCCACGGAGGGACCACAGGGATGCACATACAGAGCCCGGGCCAGATGGGCTTACATCCCTCGCCACCATGCACCCCTCTTCCCTTCAACAGACCCAGCAGGAGATACCCAGTCCCACCGCCCTACTCTTGGGCTAGTCCTGCACTTGCCAGGATCGGTGTGGGACTTGTTTCTCAACAGTCCCAAGTAGAACCGAGGGAATGGCCTCTGTACGTACCTCATCTATTCATACCCCCTGGAGAACCCAGGCGATGGCCACTGTATGTGCCGGGGAGGGAACGGCCACTGTATGTACCTCAGCTGCAGTCTCCATTGGGAGCAGGACCTTGGTAACGGCCACTGTACGTGCCGAGAAGGAAACGACCACTGTTCGTCCTGCACCTGCTGTCCCAGGGCAAGACAGAGCCCTGGCGATAGCCACTGTACACACCGAGGAGGGAACGACCACTGTACGTCCCACACCTGTGGTCCTAGGGCAAGACAGAGACTCGACGATGGCCACTGTATTCACCAAGGAAGACTCTGTCATGCCTGCCGGCACAAGCAGAACCAATGTGACGGCCACTGTATGCGCTGGGGAGGGAACAGCCACTGCATGTCCCTCATCTGCGGCCACTGTCGGGAGCAGGACCATGGCGACAGTATGTCCCTCACCTACCATCCCTTGCTCGCCTCATTCTTCCATAGGCCAAGTGGGACATCTCTCTCTCTCTCTCCCTACAGAGCCAGAGAGCCAGTGGAGGCGCAGCTGGAGAAGATCTGGAGCAGACCCATCGTGAGTCTGGGGATCCACTCCCTGCAGGCAGCGCCCCCACCTCACCTCTCACTGTCGGACTCCTCTAGAAGGAGGAGACGCTGCAGGCAGCCCCTGATAGCCTCATGACTCGGGAGAAGCCGCAGCCCCAGCCACCCCAGGGTGGCCCCAGGACTCCAGGCGAATCTCCCTGTTCGGCCCCAGTCCTTAGGGCTGAGTCACTCATCAAGGCCCCACCAGAGAAGGACCTACCTTGACATCACCCAGCAGCCCACCTTCGACGAACCAGCCCCCGATGGCAGTCCTGTGCTTCCTGTGGGAGGGCACGCTTGACGGGACCCCTCCCATACCTGGACGACACCTGAAGCTCCCCAGCCACTAGCAGCCCAACCTGGATCCCCTGTGTATCAGATAGTGTGTTTGATCTGTGCACTGTACTGTGTATGGCATTGTAACTCTTTGTGGTAATATACACGTGAGGTTGATCAGCCCGAGTTTTTATGCCCCGTTCCTCATACAATAGTTGTATACTTTAGACCCGGTCTTGAATTGAACCCCAGACCAGTGCTCGTGTACAGAGGGAGTTCAGCTCTGAACATGCAGCATAACGCTAGTGGCTAGCGGTGGTTCCTGATCGGGTTAGAGAACAACAGGAACAAGGGAAATTTTACAAAAGGGCAGCCAAACCGCACGTACAATTGCCAAAGTATGACCCCGAATAATGTGACGTATATGTGCATTATCAAGCCACTATTGGACATTGGGTTCGACCACGACCAGGAGAAAATAGCAGTATCTCTACCACACCTGGGAAAAGCAGTGTCCAGCATTGCCACGAAGATCCTCCCGGAGCTGACATGGGTGCAGTTCACACAAATCATGACTGAAGCAGTCACGCCATTCACGCCATCCCTAGGGAAAGTCATTGCCTTATCCCAGCTCGACACCCTTACTTACAACGGCAACCTGGACGACACACTTATCCAGGCCAGGTGACTCGTCACCACCGCCTACCCGGAGGCCAACACAGCCACTCGGGAACAACATACTTTCAACGCTCTGTTGAGGTTACTCCCCAGCACCATAAGGGAACACTTTACAATCCATGACCTGACAGGAGACCTCGACAAAGACGTCCAGCTGGTTAGATGCCTTCTAGCCACCTGCACCACCCCACAGCAAATCGGTGCAGTCAGCAAATTCCCAACACAGAGGGTGTCACACCCCAAACCACGGGTGCCCCTAACCCACGAAAGTCCTCCAACAACATCCACTATACCCAGGGCACTCCCTACCAAACGATGCCTCGCCCCTAAGGAGAATACTAACCTCATATCTATCAACCCATGGGATTTCTCCGCCTGCAGCCACTGATGCCTCATTCATGACATACATGAACAGCTAAAAGCTGCTCAGTGCAGACCAGCTACCCAGGGGCGCCGCAAGGTTTCCTTCACAGGGGATGAGTTTGCCAAGGACAATCCACCAACCCCCAACTCTCCGATCCTGGGGGATGCAGAGCTCGACGAGGAAGACGCCCTACAACAACTCAATTTCCAAGACCGCCCCCACACCCCCCCACCATGGCGGGGGCCACCTCACAAAAATATTTTCCCCCAGTCTACGACAAAATTAAATTGAACAGGGTGAAAGCTACTGGTCAATACAGGAGCAACCACATCCTGCCTCTACCATCATTTCTACTCCTGCCATGCCTTGGTTTTTGGCCTGCTTCTCCTCACTTCAGCTCACCTCAGTCCCCTGCCTATATGTGAGGGAACCCGGGCCCTGCGTGCCGACTAATCAGAATGTGCCAGCTTGGCACCAATTCATCATCCTCAACTCAACTTGCCGTGCTTATGATGGCTACCTAGGGCTGGACCTCCTGCAGAAGTTATGTCACAAGTGACACCTCCACTTCCAGAAGTCTCCAGACCCTCCCCAGCCACACTGCTCGTGCACTCGCACACTCTTTCCCTCATCTCGCTCTCCTCCCGCTATGTCTTCTACCTTACCCTCTCCTATTCCTAACCTTCCCGCTCCTCCACACACCACTTTCCCTGCTACCATTGCCTTCTCCCTTCCTATCCCTCCTCAGCACGAGGCTTGCCTCCACCTTAACAGGCCCACCGGAACCTCTGTCTTATGCTCCCCTAACCAGCCTTCTGGAACCATCTTCTCCTGTCTACTCTCTCCTGCCTTTCACCCCTCATCATCCACCTCACACGCCGCCTCCCGGCCACGCTGCAACCACTCTCCCACCCAGCACACCACATCACCACTCACCTCCCCCGCCAATGCATCTGACTCATACACCTGCTACATCACGCCCTCTAACTCCTCGCCCTCACATGCTCCCCCCTCTACAAGTATGATCCCCACCTTACCCTCCACCAGCCCGATACCATCCCACCAGACCTCCGCTGCAACCCGAACAACCCCACCTCCCGCTTCACCACCGCCACCGCTACACCCTCACCCTCCTCTCCCCCACTCACCCTCTGCTCCACACCCTGCACCGCATCTCACACCACCCCTTCATCCTCGACCACCGCCACCACCCCACCTCCTAGTACAAGGACTCCACCACCCAAACAGAAAATCACCCACACCCAACCGCCTGCCACACCACGCTGCTCCAGCTCCTCGCCACCCACACCTGTCCTCACCACCACCACTACTAGATCTGGTTGACTCTTTCGCCCACCAGTTAGATACGCATCCACAGCCTCACCTACGCTACCTCTTCCATCCAACTCCCCCTCCCCCACCTCCAACACCACCCCCATAACCCTAAGAATACACCAGGTGCAGTGAAAATTCAGTGGCCCAACCCACAAGGACGAGGATTAACACCTATTCTCGGCAACCTCATAAAATCCGACTCACCTCACCCGTCACCAGTATTCAACCCTGAGCCCTCATCTACTCACCACACTCCGTGTCTCCAGAAATGAATGCCAAGCAAGCAACCTGGATCTCGGCCCAAGGAAGGCCCCACCGCCTCCAAGGAACACCCCACCTACTCCGCCTCCTGCAAAACCACCCACACACCTCCACCCTCCACATAACCTACAGCTTACACCAGCAGCCAAGCCAGATCACCCACTACTGGAACACCCTCCTCCACCACCTCATGCCAACCTGCAGCACCGCCTCCTCTGACACCTACCACCTCCAGCCATGGGGACGTGACTTTTCCCCCTGCGACAGTGGTGAAATATCCACCCCAAGAAGAGACCACTGGGAGGCATGCAGGGATGAGGAAATACCCACCCACCAGAGGGACCATAGGGAGGCACATACAGAGCCTGGGCCAAATGGGCTTACGTCCCTCACCACTATGCGCCCCTCTTCCCCACAACAGACCCCGCGGGAGATACACAGTCCCGTCGCCCTAATCTCGGGCCAGTCCAGCACTCGCCAGATTGGGTTGGGACTTATTTCTCAACAGTCCCAAGTAGAACCGAGGGAACGGCCACTGTACGTACCTCATCTGTTCATACCCCCTGCAGAACCCAGACAACGGCCACTGTATGGGCCAGGGAGGGAATGGTCACTGTACGTACCTCAGCTGCAGTCCCCACTGGGAGCAGGACCTTGGTAACAGCCACTGTACCTGCTGAGGAGTGAATGACCACTGTACGTCCTGTGCCTGCTTCCCCAGGGCAAGACAGACCCCCGGGGACAGCCACTGTATGCACAGGGGAAGACTCTGTCATGCCCATTAGCACAAGCAGAACCCAGGCGACGGCCACTGTATGCGCTGGAGAGAGAATGGCCACTGCACGTCCCTCATCTGCAGCCTGCACTGGGAACAGGACCATGGTGACAGCTACTGTACACACTGAGGAGGGAATGGCCACTGTACATTCCGCACCTGTGGTCCCAGGGCAAGACAGAGCCTCAGCAACGGCTACTGTACGCACCAGGGAAGACTCTGTCATGCCCACCAGCACAAGCAGAACCCAGGTGACAGCCACTGTATGTGCCGGGGAGGGAACAGCCACTGTATGTCCTCATCTGCGGCCATTGTCGGGAGCCGCACTGCGGCAACAGTACGTCCCTCACCTGCCATCCCTTTCTCGCCTCACTCTTCCATAGACCGAATGGAACATCTCTTTCTCCCTACAGAGCCAGAGAGCCAGTGGAGGCGCAGCTGGAGAAGATCAGGAGTGGACCCATCATGAGTCTGGGGAACCACTCCCTGCAGGCAACGCCCCCACGTCGTCCCTCATTGTCGGACTCCCAAAGGAGGAGACGCTGCAGGCAGCCCCTGATGGCCTCATGGCCCAGGAGAAGCCACAGCCCCCAGCCACCCCGTGGCAGCCCCAGGACTCCAAGACGAGACCTCCCCAGCCCCATCGCCGAGCAGTCCTTCCCCAGGAGTAGGCGCAGAGAGGCGTGCCTGGTCTCCCTGTTTGGCCCCAGTCCCGAGGGCCGAGTCACTCATCGAGGTCCCACCAGAGAAGGGCCTCCCTCGACACCGCCCAACTGCCCCCGACGGTGGTCCCGTGCCTCTTGTGGGAGAACGCGTTTGATGGGACCCCTCCCATACCTGGATGACACCTGCAGCTGCCCAGTCACTAGCAGCCCAACCCGGATCCCCTATCAGATAGTGTGTTTGATCTGTGCATTGTACTGTGCATGGCATTGTAACTCTTTGTGGTAATGTACATGTAAGATTGGTTAGCCCGAGCTTTTATGCCCTTTTCCTCATAGTTGTATACTCTAGACCCGGTCTTGAAGGGAACCCCAGACCAGCGCTCGTGTACAGAGAATAAGGAATTGAGCTCTGAACGCGCAGCATAACAATCAGTATTATTATCATAATCCAGGTCTTTTTTTTCCACTTACGGTTGGGGTATGGTAAAAAAAAAGAAAAAATAATATTATTAATCATTTTTATTTTAATGATAGTTCTATATACTGTATTTTATTCCTGACCTAACAGAACTCTAACCTCTTTCAGCTCAGTTAATGGCCAAGTGTAGTTAAACTAGAGGGTCGATCAGACTAGTGACCAAGGAGCCTTATTCGTACATCGTAACTGGTTCATCGGATTTCATGCAACCACAGCTTAGCAGGTAACTTGTGGGAGTGGCCTAGTTCCATCAGGTAAAAGCAAACAGAATATAGTAGTAGTGGTAGTAGTAACAGTAGTAGTGGCGGTGTTGGTGATGATGGTCAGGGGCGTAACTAGCTTCCAAAAGTTGGGGGGGACAATAACTGTTATGCTACGTATTTGTGGGTCGGTTTCTCGTCCTCAAATACGCAGGCTACAGCGGGTCCCTATTCTAGAGCGGGTCGGTAACTCTAAAGAGTAGGACTGGACACAAAAACAAGGCAGTAAGTATTACACACATGTATTCCAGGTATCTTCCCAAGGACAATAGTACATCAACAAATATATTACAAACTGAGTTGGTCGGGGATGGGTTAACACTTAACACAAGGTTTTACTTGACGGAAAGTCTGTCACTATACCGACTGGTAGAAGTATGGTATTATTTACCCAACACTTATGGCACATAAAATACACTTATGATTTAAGACACAGGAATGAATTTACTACAATTTCCCAAACCCGTATAGCATTGGACGGCACTGTATATAAGTTACGTTAACACCTGTGTCATAGACACCTGTCGGCCGGAAGTCTATCTCAGGTAGAGTCCGCCGCGTAGTGATCACTGACGGGGGGGATTGTGGTATTCTGGCATACCCTAACTTACCCTAACTAACGTGCCCAGACACTGGGGTGGGTGGAGGTTTAATGCACGAGGGGAAGGCACGATGGAAATAATATATATTCCTTCTGTTAGCCACTGAGGTGTTTCACTCGCGTGTCTGTGGGTTGGGGAGGGAGAGTTTCAATAACAAGGGAATGGCACAATCAACACAAAATTATTGTTCTGTTGGTCACAATGGCATTTCGTTGGCTGGGGGGGGGGGGTGCGGGACTCTACTCGGGATATAAGTTAGACCAAGGTTAGCTATTAGGCTCGTCCAGTCTTATACTCTGGGTTCGTGGTCACTTAGCACGAGAATACACTGTAGGGAATCACTTGTATGGTATAAGTTAATGCACACATATATCTGGGTCGAGAAAGCACACACATTGGTAAAGTCCACTCTCTTCATTACCACTGGTGGGCCCTAGGTTGATTCCTTCGTCCGGAGGAAGGGCAGAGGGATGCGCCCCTGGACAGTGCCCCACACGTCGTCGTGGGACTACGGGCTCGGCCCGAAGAGAGCCAGGAGACGGGCTGGTTGTCGAGTCTGGGGGAGACTCAGGGAGGCCTCGCCCACCGGTAAGTCACGCTCCGGTGTTCGGGGCAGCTCCTGGGGCAACTGAGGACCCAGGGTACTGGAACCCAGGGCGGCTGGACTGCGGCAACGGCTGGAGGGCGGCATCGCCGACAGGGTCGTCACATGGAGACCTCGGGCTGGGGGTAGTAGTAGACAGGGCCCAGTGTCGGCTGCAGGGTCTGCGGGGGCTCTGCTTCGGTCGCTGTTCACCCTGGTAGAGTTGCAGGGAACCAAGGCCTCGGGTGAGGCCTTGCCATGGCTCGGGGGAGGGGTCCTCTTTGGCTGCAGGTCCTCCTGTAGGAGAAAAGCGGACTGTGGCCTCCTCTACATCCGACCTGATGTGACTAATGGCCAACGTCATGGTAGCACAGGGGACATCAGGTTTAATGCAGCTAGTGGCCTGCTCTGCCTCTAACCTGACGTGAGTAATGGCCGATGTCGGAGTGGCACAAGGGACATCAGCTTCAGGGCAGCTAGTGGCCTGCTCTACCTCTGGCCTGACGTGACTAATGGCCAAGGTCGTGGTGGCACAGGGGACAACAGCTTCAGTGCGGCTAGTGGCCTGCTCTACCTCTGGCCTGACGTGACTAGTGGCCGACGTCGTAGTGGCACAGGAGGTTGTAGCTCTGGTGCAGCTAATGGCCCGTACTGTGGAGCTGAGAGGACTAGTAGCAGAGGGACAGACTGTGGCCGATCCTGCCTCGTACCCAGTACGGCTTGTGGCCAGTACTGTGGCGCTGCTCTGGGGGGAACGACTACAGGAGTCGAACGACTTATGGCCTGTCCTGCCCGGCCGACACGCATCTGTGTCGCGGCCCTGTAGCAGGGATGGAACTGGGGAACGGACTGTGGCCAGCTCTCCCCCATACCCGGTATGACTGTGGCCAATACCGCAGCGTTGCGTGGAGTTGTAAACTCCACCCTTTACCTGGCGAGTGGAATTTCGGATGGAGACTAGGCGCTGGCGACTGCTACCTTTCCGGGTCACCACCTGGGAGCAAGAGGGGCGCCGGGAAGTGATACAGGTGCGCCGTTCCTGTTCCCAGCCGCTCCGTGTCAGCAGCGGCCCCCCGGTGGTACTGGGGGGGTTGGGGGTGCTGGTGTCGTCTGCACTGGCCGTCGCGTCGTCTGCGGCTCCAACCCCTAACTCCTGTATTTCACCACCCTCCTCGGTAACAAAGTCACGACCTCGTGACTGGAAGCGGTATAGGTTGGTGTTGGCCGTTTGGTGGATGGGTCCGAGGTGACTTAGGAAGGTAGTCCAGAGGTCGGTTGGTATACTGACGTGCAGGTGGTGGGCGTAGGCGACACGAAGTGTGGAAGGGTGGTTTGTTTGCTGGAGAAGTCGCAGCAGGTGTTGTGTGCTTCTGATGCATTGATGTCGCCTGAAGGTGGGGATCCAAGTGATTCTTGTGATGCGCATGGTGGTGGTGGTGGTGGTGGTGGTGCTGGTGGTATCTTGGAGGCGAATGCTGGCTAGAGGTAGTCTGGTGCAATTTATATTGCCAGTGGAGTGTGGGGGTGGTGTTCCCCCAGGAGTGCGGCGGGGCAGGTTTTTCCATGCGAGATGAGGAGTGGGAAGGGTTATGGGGGTGGTGTTGGGGGTTGGGGTGGGTGGTTGGCTGCTAGTGGGCGAAGGGGTGGGCGTAGGGGTTGAGGTGTAGCGGGCTGGTGGGCGTGAGATACGACCGGAACGGGCAGTGGTGGTGGTTAGTTGTGGAGTGGGCGGTGACGGGGAATGGGATGGTGGAGCTGGGGCGGGCGGAGAGTGAGGTGGTGTGGTGTGGTTGGTGGGGTGGGGGTTAGGCTGGGCGCGGAGCGTGGGGTGGTCGGTGTGGAATTTCCTACGGGTGTGTGCTGAGCATGTGGGGTGGGCGGGCGTGGCGGCTGCGGGGGAGCGTGGTGGTGGGGTGAGTGTAGTGAGTGGGCATGGTGCAGGAGTTTCGAGTGGCGAGGGGGCAGTGGAAACCGATGGGGAAGGGGATGGGGATGAACAATAGAGAAAAGGCTCCTCGTGGGGAGTTGGTGGTGTTGAGCTTGCTCGGGTGGTTGGGGAGGGAGCGGCGGGGGTTGGGGAGTCCCAGGCAGGGCGTATGTGGCGATTCCTGTAAGTGCGGGAGGTTCCATTGCAGTCGACGACAACTTGGAAGGGGTTGGGGACTCTAGTGATGGTATAAGGTCCCATGAAACGAGGGGCAATTTTATTGGGGGTGGGGAGATGTGCAACGAAAACCTCGTCGCCTGGTTTGTAAGGGTTAGCAGGGGAGGAATCGGCTTGAGCGTCTTGGTGCACGTGCAGGTGTTGTAACCGGCGCTTCAGGTGATATAGGGGGTTGGTGGGTGGGGAGTGAGCGGGGGGTTGAAGGTGCTGTCGGAGAGGGAGGAGGAGTGGCGCCTTTCCAAACACTCACTCGTGGGGGGTGATGCCGTCATTGCGGGGGCAGGTGTTCATTCCTCATTGGACGATCTTGACGTGTGCAGGCCATTCTTGGTCTTGGGTACCTTGAATTCGGGTCCTGATTTGGTTTAGTAGGGTCCGATGGCTCCTTTCGCATACCCCATTTCCTTGGGGCCAGTAGGGGAAGGAGTGGGAAATGGAGAATCCGAATAGGGTGGATAGCTCTTTCCAAATTTGCCCCGTGAACTCTGGGGTGTTATCGGATTGAATGGCCTGGGGAACGCCAAAGTAGGGGAAGACGTGGCGCATGAGGGCGTCGGCTATGGCGACGGCAGTGTGTTCCTTAGCTGGACAAGCAATCAGGAACTTGGAGTAAACGTCAACGAATGTGACAATGTATCTGTAGCCGGATCTAGGTGGCAGGGGTCCGACAACGTCGACAGACAAAAGCTGCCAAGGTTTGTGGGTGGAGATCTTGCCGGCAGGACCCGCCAAACGGGTGATGTCCTTTCCTAGGCAGCATGCTCGACACGCCTGAGTGACACGCTGGGCGAGAGTGGTGGGGTTGGGGGCCCAGTAGAGGTCGTTGAAGACCTGGGTTAACCTATTCGTACCCAGGTGGATCCCATAGTCCGAGTGGAGGTGGGCGAGGATGCCTACAGCGGAGTCCGGATCAAGGACATTGTGGCCCAATGGCGTGAAGAGTTGGTCCCCTTGCAGGTGGAGTTTTGAAAATAGATGCTGGGGAATCCAAGGGGGCCGGTCTTGATTCTGCTAGTGCTGGATCAGCTCGGATTGAGGGAGGAGCAATCGTACTGGTAGATGGGAGAGGGCGTCGGCGTTGGTATGCAATTTTCCGGGCTGTTAAGCAATCTTGTACTCAAACTCCTTGAGCGCTTCGCACCAGCGGAGGAGTTGGGCGCTCTTAGTGGCCGATTGCCAGAGCCACTGAAGGGATTGGTGGTCTGTGATGACGGTGACCCTGGTGCCAGACAGGTAGGCCCTGAAGTAGTCGAGGGCCCAGACGATACCCAAACATTCGCGCTTGTTAGCAGCGGAACTTCACTCGGCCAGGTTTAGGGTGCAGCTGGCGCAAGCGATGATGTGCTCGCGCCCTTCCTGGACCTGTGCCAGGACGGCGCCTATGGCTACCAGCGAGACGTCGGTGTATAACCTGAAGGGGAGGTTGTAATTCGGGAAAGCGACGATGGGGGCGGAAACAAGTTTCTCCTTTAAGGTGTCAAACACTGCTATTTGGTCGTCGCTCCAGACGAATGGCTCACCTTTCTTAGTGAGGTCGTGGAGCGGTTTCGCAAGGTCGGCGAACCCTTTGATGAACCACCGGTAATACAATGCGAGCCCCAAGAAGGCGCGGACTTGGTGGACGGCCTGTGGAAGAGACTGGTCGGCAATGGCTTTCAGCTTGTCGGGATCTGGGGAGATGCCTTTCCCCGAGACAGTGTGTCCTAGGAAAGCGACAGAGCGGGCGGCTAGGACACATTTAGTGGGTTTGAGTTTCAACCCGGCCTGGCGAATTCGTTGGAACACCTGTCGGAGGCGGTGCAGGTGATCAGCCCACTTTTTGCTGAAAACAATAACGTCATCGAGGTACGCCAGGCAGACTTCCCAGGTCAGACCACTGAGGACGGACTCCATAAGGCGGAAGAAGGTGGCCAGGGCATTGCATAACCCAAAGGGAAGAACATTAAACTGATAAAGTTTCCCATTACTTGTGGAGAAGGCTGTTTTCCCTTGATCTCAGGGGTGGATGGGGACCTGCCAGTATCCTGACTGGAGGTCCAACATGAAGAACCAGATGGAGCCGTGTAGGGAGTCATCTATGCGGGGGAGAGGAGTGGCATCTTTGGTGGTTACATCATTCAGACGGCAGTAATCGATGCAGAATCACTGAGCGCCGTCTTTTTTCCAAACCAGGAAAATGGGGGAGGACCAGGGGCTGGTAGAGGGCGTGATGATGCCAGCGTCCAGCATTTCTCAAACTTGCCTGTCCTCTTCAGCCCGTTGGTGTGGGTTCTTCCAGCGGGAGGGTTGCCGGATGGGGGGCCTGGTGGTATGAATTTCTTGGGCTAGATATGTCGTATGTCCCAGGTCAGCGGGCCCGGTCGAGAAAAGGTCTTGGTATTCAAGTAGTAGATGGTGCAGCGTCTCGGCTTGATGGAGAGATAAGTGGTCAGGCAAAGGAGGGAGGGGAGAGGGGTTTGAATTTAGGGGTGGGGTGTCGCAAGGCTCTGCTGCCTCTAGGTCGCCGATCAGGAGTCCTCTTGGCAGAGTGAGGGGTGTAGACGCCAGGTTCGCCACTTTGACGGCGTTGAAGTGGGGCAGAAGGAAAGTCGGCGACATCAGGCAGGTGGCAAGGGGCCTGGTGGGGACACTTTGGGAAAATAGGGAATGGGTCCCTGTGGGCTTATTGATCCATAGCCAAGCTTCATGGTGGGGGGGAATGGTGAGGGAGGACGTGACGGTCACGGGGAAAGTGGGGCCGGGGGGGGCTGGGGCAAGAGAAGGGGGAGGGGTGTCGTTTTGTCATGCTCACGTACAAATGGCTGGGGGCTGTTGGGGAGGCTGTTGAAAATGAAGTCGCCTCCCGTGGCAGTCTATGTGCATGTGGAGTTTTTGGAGCAGGTCCAATCCCAAATAGCCATCATAAGTACGGCAGGAGGAGTCAAAAACGATGAAGGGATGATATGTGCAGGCTGGTTGGTGAGTCTTGGTTCGTAGGGACCGAGTTTCCCCTCGAATAGGCAAGGGGCCTTCCCCCGCATCTATGAGGAGGGCTGAAGTGGGGAAAAGGGGGCCAAAAACCTTCTTATGGCGGGAGTAGAAATGTGTGTACAGGCAGGACCTGGTGGCTCCCGTATCGACCAGAAGTCTTCCTTGACCCCCTGTAGTTTCATCTTGTCATAGACTGGGGGTCGGTACTTTGTAGAGGTGGCGGTGCGGGGGCGGTCCTAAAAATCCAATGTTAGCTCAAGGGCTGTGTTGGTATCAGCCTTCTCTGGCTCGCAGCTGGCATCAGGTTCCTTAACGAGGGGGGGTTCGGGGTTCGCCTACTGCCAACATTGGGCGGCGCCTCGGTGGGTCGGCTCTTATTCTGCGTGCCGCCTTCAGTTGTTCACGTATGTCATGAAGTGGGCAGCGGCTGTTACAGGCTGTGAATTCCCACAGATTGATAGTGATGAGATTTGTGTTATCTTTCTGTGGCGGCTGTTTCCTGGTGAGGTGGGCTCTTGGGAGAGCCGAGGCGGAGGCGCTTCGCGTTGGGGCTGGAAGTGGTTGGGGCAGCGTGGGGGAGTGTTTCGTTGGGAACCAGCTCACGACCCCGATGTGTTGCGGGTCGGGACCGTGATGTCCAGCGAATGAGCTGGACATCACGGTCCAAATTTCCTGCCGGGTCATGGATAGTGAAGTGTTCTTTCACTATGCCCAGAAGGACTCTGAGAATAGTGTTGAATATATGCTCATCCCGGGTATTCATTTCGGCATCCGGGTATGCGGCGGTGACGAGTTGCCTAACTTGGACCAACGTGTTGTCCAAATCACCGTCATATTTTAGGGCATCTAGTTGTGAAATCGCGACAACTTTCCCTAATGAAGGGGTAATAGCTTCTGTTACTATTTTTGCAAATCTGGCCCACGTGAGATCTGGGACTATTTTTGGTGCTATACTAGATACCGCCTTTCCCAGGTAAGGTAGAGTGACAGCTATTTTCTGATTATCTTCCTCAAACCCAATATCAAGTAATGGCTTGAACATATTTATGTAAGTCGTGATGTCGCATTGTCCTGGGTCGAATTTTGGTAGGGGTACATGTGTTTTGGCTGCCATTTAAAAAAAAAAAAATTCCAGTCCTCTTTCACCGTCCAGGTCAAGAACCACCGCTAGCCACCAGTGTTATGCTATGTATTTGTGGGTCGGTTACTCGCCCTCAAATACGCAGGCTACAGCGGGTCCCTATTCTAGACCGGGTCGGTAACTCTAAAGAGTAGGACTGGATACAAAAACAAGGCAGTAAGTAAGTATTACACACATGTATTCCAGATATCTTCCCAGGGACAATAGTACATAAACAAATATATTACAAACTGGGTTGGTCGGGGATGGGTTAACACTTAACACAAGGTTTTACTTGACGGGAAGGCTGTCACTATACCGACTGGTAGAAGTATGGTATTATTTACCCAACACTTATGGCACATATGATTTAAGAC
This sequence comes from Birgus latro, assembly GCA_018397915.1. Taxonomy (NCBI): domain Eukaryota; kingdom Metazoa; phylum Arthropoda; class Malacostraca; order Decapoda; family Coenobitidae; genus Birgus; species Birgus latro. Next base: position 1,445 of record JAGKTI010008312.1, on the reverse strand, counting down.
ACAGGAATGAATTTACCACAATTTCCCAAACCCGTATAGCACTGGACGGCACTGTATATAAGTTACGTGAACACCTGTGTCATAGACACCTGTCGGCCGGAAGTCTATCTCAGGTAGAGTCTGCCGCATAGTGATCACTGACAGGGGGACTGTGGTATTCTGGCATACCCTAACTAACGTGCCCAGACACTGGGGTGGGTGGAGGTTTAATGCACGAGGGGAAGGGCCACTGAGGTGTTTCACTCGTGTGCCTGTGGGATAGGGAGGGAGAGTTTCAATAACAAGGGAATGGCACAATCGACACAATATTATTGTTCTGGTGGTCACAATGGCATTTCGTTGGCTGGGGGGGGGCGTGGGATTCTACTTGGGATATAAGTTAGACCAAGGTTAGCTATTAGGCTCGTCCAATCTTATACTATGGGTTCCTGGTAAATTAGCATGAGAATACACTGTAGGGAATCACTCGTATGGTATAAGTTAATGCACACATATATCTGGGTCGAGAAAGCACACACATAGGTAAAGTCCACTCATTTCATTACCACTGGTGGGCCCTAGGTTGATTCCTCTGTCCGGAGGAAGGGCAGAGGGATGCGCCCCTGGACAGGGCCCCACACGTCGTTGTGGGACTACGGGTTCGGCCCGAAGAGAGCCAGGAGATGGGCCGGTCGTCGAGTCTGGGGGAGACTCAGGGAGGCCTCGCCCACTGGTAAGTCACGCCCCGGTGTTCGGGGCAACTCCTGGGGCAACTGAGGACCCAGGGTACTGGAACCCAGGGCGGCTGGACTGCGGCAACGGCTGGAGGGCGGCATCGCCGACAGGGTCGTCACATGGAGACCTCGGGCCGGGGTAGTAGTAGACAGGGCCCAGCGTTGGCTGCAGGGTCTGCGGGGGCTCTGCTTCGGTCGCTGTTCACCCTGGTAGAGTTGCAGGGAACCAAGGCCTCGGGTGAGGCCTTGCCATGGCTCGGGGGAGGGGTCCTCTTTGGCTGCAGGTCCTCCTGTAGGAGAAAAGCGGACTGTGGCCTCCTCTACATCCGACCTGATGTGACTAATGGCCAACGTCATGGTAGCACAGGGGACATCAGGTTTAATGCGGCTAGTGGCCTGCTCTGCCTTTGGCCTGACGTAACTGATGGCCGACATCGGGGTGGCACAGGGGACATTAGCTTCAGTGCGGCTAGTGGCCTGCTCTACCTCTGGCCTGACGGGACTAGTGGCAGACGTCGTAATGGCACAGGAGGTTGTAGCTCTGGTGCGGCTAATGGCCCGTACCGTGGAGCTGAGAGGACTAGTAGCAGAGGGACAGACTGTGGCCGATCCTGCCTCGTACCCAGTACGGTTTGTGGCCAGTACTGCGGCGCTACTCTGGGGAGAACGACTACAGGAGTTGGACGACTTATGGCCTGTCCTGCCCGGCCGACACGCGGCCCTGTAGCGGGG
>JAGKTI010008311.1:0-33986 GCA_018397915.1 Birgus latro | reverse complement strand
TTTTGTGCTCGTAAAAAACCACTGCTAACTGCACTTCAGAAGAAAAAGAGAGTAAATTTTTGTAAGAAATATCTTGCCTGGAGTGAGGAGCAATGGAAAACTGTGCTTTGGAGTGATGAGTCAACATTTACTGTCACTGGTACCCCTTCATCACGAGTGTACCGCAAACCAGGCAGTGACCCCCTGGATCCTAAGTACACTTCCAAGTTTGTTAAATACCCAGCCTCACTCATGGCTTGGGGCTGCTTTACATATTATGGTGTTGGTGAGTTGGTAATTCTACCTGCAAATGAAAAAGTGAACCAGAACAATTATTTGGAGCTCTTATGTGATGTTTTAAGTGACTCTTTTGATAAAACCAAGGCAAGAGTATTTATGCAAAATTCTGCCCCTGCACATGTTGCAAAGTCAGTGAAACAGTGGCTAACAGACTGTGAGGTTCCCTTTATTCGAGATTGGCCCGGAAACAGCCCAGATATTAATCCCACTGAGAATTTATGGGCGCACATGAAGCGGCAGCTGCATAGTATGGACACATCATCTTTGCCTAAACTTGAGGCTGCAGTCAAGCAGCTATGGAGCAGTTTTAGTCCGTCTGTTCTGCAAAACTATGCCATCAGTCTCCCCAGACGCCTTAAGAAGATAATAAAGGTGAAGGGGAATGCCAGTAAATACTAAATTCAATGGTGAGTGTTAATTTATTTGTTTCTCCTTGCTAACCACAAGAATGTTTTCTTTTTTTTAAGATGGCGTCAGCACTTTCCACACATACTGTATATATTTTTTTTAAACATGAAATATGTATGTATGCAACATGAAGTAAATTTGGGCTTTAACTGCTCAATAAAACTGACCTGTTGGATTTACTGCTTAAAAATTCTAATACAATGAATAATTTTCACTGTCCTATAAATCTGTTCAGTGTTGTCTTTTATAGCCATATCTGCAGGAAGCAATATGTATACATCAGCACTACTCATTCATTAATCTCAAAATAAAATGGGCAGTCAAAATGTCATTCAGTATCAGATTTCTGTATACTGTATAGCTATAGCACATGACTATTCATCTCTTCTCTAGTTATTGGCTGATTTGACATTTGCCATATTGCATTTTCAAAAATAAATATATATTTCTTTATCTCTTGGCAGCACCAGCAGGAACCAGAATATCATTAACATTTATATTATTCTGTAGTAGTGCCCTCATCTCCTCACGGTGACGACTTGCCAAGTGCTGCACCACATTTGCCTTCTGCGTGGCCCTGTAGTTGCAGTAAAGGCACTTAAAGGGTTTTATGCCAGAGTGTAAGAGAGTATGGCGCTTCAGGTTCGAGATGCGATCAAAACTTCTCCCACACCACTGACACACATACTTATTTATTGGGCCTCCTGTTTCATACACCCCAACTGTCTCTTGCTGGGAGTCCATTATGCTGTTTTCTTGCCCTGTGAGGCTCTCAATGGGAAGTGAGTTTGGGGGAAGCCTATGAGAGGCAGGATCTTGAAACAACTGTCCATCCAAAGATACCTGCAGGTCTTGGGCTGGGTTTGGGTGCTCATTTAAGTTCACATTCTTAAACAATGCCTGAGCAAATGCCTCCTCAGCCTGCAGTGTCTTGTACAGAGCTGGAATATCCTGGTTCAATGCAGACTCATCCGACTGACATCCGGCAATAAGACTGTCTTCAACCTGACTACTGTTCTTGGCAGGTGGGTCAGTTTCGCTGCCCTTCTGTCTGTCTAAGAAATCTGCATCAAGGGCCACTCTCCTCCCTAAAGATGTGTGGAGACGGTGATCAGCTCTCTTCTGACTCTTAGCCTGGTGCAGGTGGAGTCCCGAGGGGAGCCGCTGGTGCCCAGAGCCCTAGAACAGACAGAAGGGCAGGACTTGAGAACCCCAGCAACCCCACCAGCAACACTCAATACCAATGGCAATATTAAAACCTGCAGTAGAGCAATACTGAGCATTACAGCTGCACCACCACTAAACTCTGTTATGAACTTTCAGCATATAAATGCAACAATCCTATCCCATGGAAATGCATTATACTTGCAGCAGAATTAAACTGTTTCACTGCTACCTTACAGAGCTTTTTGAGAAAAAGAATTTATACAAAATCTCAGACTCCTGTCTTTTCACAAAATGAAACATCAGGACTAGTGATAAATATACAAACAGTATTTCACATACACTAAAAGGGAAAATAAATTCCACAAAAATTATTCATTTATTGATTAAAATACTCCATTCAGACAAATGAACAATGGTTTTGGTATGTAGTCATAAACTACAAATCGTCACTGCTTTATTAAAAAAAAATAAATAAATAAATAAATAAATAAAAAATAAAGCACAATTCAGTAATGCCATAATGTTCAAGTGGAAAAACTTGACTGCATACCCTTTTAGTTAACTTACATTATCACAGTTAATACAAAGTTTTGGCCTCTGACTTTTCAGTATCATAAAATACCTGTAACCTACACTTAATCAAAAGTGTGATCTTATTTTGTCATTGTACAGGTTCTCAAATCACACAAAAGGGATAAACTGGCATCACACAAAACAGTAATGGAGACACTCATGATACAGATGGTCAGAAGTCACACTATTATGACAATATTCAAGAAAATCATCTCTGGCTGTAGCTAAACTTTTGGTACCATCCACGTCCATCTTCTGTGTAAAAGTACCTAGATAAACTTTTTTCCCCCTCCATATGTAGCATTTTCTCCCAATATATAACAAAATATAGCCACTGAATGTTGTGAAAGTGAAAGTTGTGAAAGTACAATAATTAAAAAAGATGCATTTGTAATTCCTCTCATTTTCTCTAGTGCCATATATTCAAATTTTTCTCTAAACTTTTTTCACACATGCTGCAGGCTGTGTCCTTTCACAGTGTCGGCTCCTGAGGTGCTGAACCACTTGAACTTTCTGTACAGCACGATAGGGGCAAAGAGGGCATGCATAGGGTTTCTCCCCAGTATGAGTCAGGATGTGTCGCTTAAGGTTGCTACTTTTGGTGAACATTCGTTGGCACCATGGGCATGGATACTGCATTTGGGGTGGGCCACCAGAGGAGGGAATAGATGATGGAACAGAGGAGAAAGAGGGGATTGCAGGGCTCTCAAAACTTGAACCTCCCCCTTGAGTTCCAAAAGCCAACAGGGAATCCAGTTCTCCTGATGCTGGTAATGAAGAATAGTTGTGTGGATGTCTTGAGGTTCCGTATGTGCTTGTTACAGGCTGAGGTCTGGGCTGCCGTGGCACGAATCCTCCTGGGGGTTGTGGGGTTGGTGTGAGCTGGTCAAGAGTTTTGCAGTAATGGCCCGAGAGACGACCAGTGTCCTTGAAAGAAACAGAAGAGCAGTTGCGTGGATGTTCAGAATTATGCAGCTTTTCTTTTAATGCATTATTTTCACAGTACACTTGCATAAGTAACAACACTTTTGAAACAGGTTTAATAAGCATGAATCCTACATATGGTTTTGATTCTTTTTTAGTGCCTTGGTCTGTTGATTCTTCAGGTACTAAGATTTATAAATTTCATGGGGAAAAAAAAAGTGAGATAACATCTTCCTTAAAAGACAAATATCCTGCAGAGTTTTTGCATAGACACAGGTTATGCAAGACCAACAATGATTGTACTAAAAAAATTTATTGCATATGGAGAACAGAATGAGTAGAACTTAGAAATAATGTGCTTAATAATACAAACTGGAAAGCACAGACCAGACTGAAAACTTCAACATACAGTACTTTTTCTCCCAAAGCTAATCTTGAGATTTGGATAACAAAATACCTTTACTTGATACAGATACAAAATTAGGTATCATGTAAAAAGATATATGCAATTCAGTATTGTTGTAAATTAAACCTCTTGAATCAAGGTGACAGTTATAGCTTATTAGTGCTGGTACCAATTTCACTGGGCTGCAGACAGACTTTAAAATGAAGGGATAACTTAGATAAAGACTTAAAAAACCATTTCACTATGAAAGGCTTTCACTAATTTGAATAAAACTATCTGATAGCTGCAAGAACAAACTAAAATGGAAGTCACCAGGATTCAAGAGGTCAAAGAAAGATGACAAGCGAAGAAATTTGAGTAATTAAAATTTTTGTCTAAAAAACAATTACTGTACAACACTTGGAATGGACAAGAAACTCAAGATTTCCATATATGCATGTATGTTAAGTACAATAATGTACTGTACTGGCAGCTGTTCTGTACATATATTTTTTTCTCCCAAAAAAAAAACATTTTTGAGACCAGTTAAGAAAGCATGCTGTATTGTTTTCTTCTAGCAGCTGAAATCCAATCTCTATGCTTCCATATAACAAAATGAGCAGCCCGCAACTTGGAACACATCAATCGCACCACATACAATCTATATAAAAACAAACAACATATAATATAGATCATACACCTAGCCATATAATCACCATCATCAGACCTTAGTTGAAGTAAAACTCTAATGTTGTTAAAGGACGGCACACACATGAGAAGCTGATGATCCAAACTGTCGCCTATAACAACCACCAAAAGCTGAAAATCTTTCAGGATCCAACGGCACTTATTGTCCAGCCAATGGAAGTGAGAAATGGTGTAACACTCAGAAGGTAGTATGATGGCAGTGGAAAAACAATAATGCAGCCACTACACTAACCAAATCCTTATTTATTTGTTATATGCATCTGGTGTTTTCAAAGCATTCTCAATCTAGCATTGCTGTATTCATTTATTCATTAACCATACACCAGTATCCAACAATAACTTGACCAAAAATTTTGAATGAAGCCAAACTGCATACCTCTCAGAGACCAATACTGTGCTTAAGAAAAACAGCTAACAAAAACTCTCTCCAACAACTGATAAAAATACAACTTTTACTGTAATGAACTACTGTTGCACTGAAACTCCAAAATCTATTCAACTAAGGCTGCACAATGCATTCTCATATTAAATTACAGGGCATAATGGTTTTCAGCAACAATTCACTTTGCTGAAAAAGACTACAAGAAGCTACAATACACTTGTCTGATGTAGCCACATATAAATATCACAACCTAAAACTTCGGCTAGGATTCTAATTATGCAATAGTAGTAAAAACTAATGTTATCATGCTTTTTGCTAACATCCTGAACCTGAGATATTCCTCCTTGAGCTATCATCTGTGAGCTGCAGCTGTGTCTTTTATGAGCTGTTTCTAAACAGCAATTAGGAATTAGGAATACACAAGAAAGTACAGTTTTCACTGTCTGCTGCAAATAAAAGTGAAAATACTTTGAGTATATAAGCCTTACTTCATTTGCATCACATTCAAATGAAACTCTTTATACCTACATATAGTACTAAAGCTTTTTAAACATTTCAGTTGATTTCCCTTAATTTTTCATGCATTCCACACTAAAAACAATTTTCCACAATAAGAAATCGCCCAGTAGTATCTCTCTTATTACTCCAAAAAGTTTCATGCACTGTTGCCACATACATAACCCGCCAAAAGCTTCCTTAATTTCCATGATACCCTTTACTTCACCAGCCACCTCCCCTTCAGCAGTCTCCTTGATATTTGTGTCTCTTGAGGTGTGAAGACAATCCTGGGGCCGACCTGCACTTCAGGGTGCAGAAAGAGCACCAATACAGACGGTCAGCTCCTTCCTCTCCTTGACTTGCAACATGGTGGTTAACAACGTGATTCTCAATTGCTGACCGACCCTTGACCTGGGTGTCACAGTAAGGACACTTGAAAATCTTCTGCTCACGTTCTCGAAAGGTCAAAATATGTGGAGTCTGCCTTGGCGGTGGTTGTGGGTGTGGTAATATAGGAGGCCTCTGCTCCCTATGCACCAACTGTCTGTGTGCCACAAGGTCCCGAAAACTCCCAGCAACGTAAGAGCAAGAAAAACAAAAAAGGGAAGAGCTAGGCTCTGGAGGTCTTGGAATGCAGTCATTACTTGGGTCGGATGAGGGGTACATGTGCCGTGAAGATGCGAATGAGGTGGGGTTTAGGGTTGCCAGGGCTGATCTAGGGGTTGGGGTGGGTTCCTTGAGATGGGGCTTGTCCTCAAGGCGATCCAGAAACTCCTCGGCATCACCACCCAGGGGGCCATCATGTGCACGGTGCCCCTAAAAAGAGGAAGTAAAATGGCTTAGTTTCTTCCATGCCTCACCAAGCCTCAAAACTGTCCTCCATTGCTGTCATTGCTTGTCAGTTTGTGTTGTTGTCACTTGCTCTTCACTTGCTTAAAGCAACTTACATAATAGCTAATAAGAAGTCAATGCCATAACTGACATTCAGTTATCAGTTTCTGTGCAGGAGTGTACCACAAATATGGCCAGCAATATGCAGATTGTGAAAAGATATGAGATGAACATCCAATTAATTATTAGCTATCAAATTAAATTTGTCAAGTTCAGTACTGTACTACACTGAAGCTTAGCAAGCTTAAACAAATTTTCCATTTCCAAGATACAGTACTGTAATGTATCAAATCTTCATGTTAATCAATCATGACTGTACAGCTGGGTCTAATAAGTCACTTACTGTTGCACCTGTGAAAATATTTAGCATGGGAGATTCAAAATATCCACTAGCAGTACATTTAGCCTATGGATATTTGCAAACATTTGCAGGATAACTTAAAAAAAAAAAAAAAAAAAGTCCACTTGAGAACATCTCAACGTATTCGTGCATAAAGACTGCTGATGCACTGAGTATGCAAGCAAGGAGTGTGTGCACAAAGCAACTTCTTGAGCCTAAAGTTTCCAAGAGTATCTGAGAGAAGATCAGGATCTGTATATGTGTTAATAAGCTAGTGTGTGTATGCATTTTCAAGAGTCTAATGTACTTGTATTAAGTACATAACAGAAGCATAGTGTATGAATGTATGGTTAAATGTTGGAGTATGGCATAGTGTATCGATGTACAGTTAAATGTTGGAGTGTGCACTGAGTTATTTCTAGAGCACAGAGTGCTTGCAGACAGTGCCTAAGAGAGGCACTGTGTCTGAGCATGTGTGTAGTCAAATGCTGTCTCTTATGTAAAGGTGAAAATAGACTAGTTGGGTAAATGGCTGACTCTGGCCTAAGTATCAAAACTGGAACAACTGTTTTACCTTAATCGTCATCATACAACATTTCGTGCTTTGCAGGTGACTCTCAGAACCAAAATCATGAAAATGTTAAAACCCAAATGTAAATACTACAAGACTATGAGTCAATCTCATACTGATTATTGCATTTTCCTTGCTAATGCACTGTACACAGCATTTATTTCAGCTCCTGAATTCAGCTTAAGCCAGCTAATGATGTACTGCACAATGAGAACTCTCCCTGCTGATATTCACTTGATGCAACTAAATACAGTACAATGATTATTATTTTGTTATTTTACTTATCTATTATTTAATCTGCCTTCTGGTATAGGAATGTTTTGATTTCAACACACAATACCTCTGTTGCAAGTGGTTCTGTACCTACTTCAGTGCAGGAGGAAGGGAGAGCATATCAATTGCTTCCTTTCACCACAGCTTATCCCTTGAAAGATCAAGGAAACTGGATTATGACGATGATGATGACGATTATCTATCTATCTATTGCCAGACGCCTTAATCCCGTAAGGGGTGGCCACAAACAAATCGCCTCCATGTCGCTCTATCCCCCGCCATTTCACTGCCCCACTCCCAGCTCACACCCCCCTCTCTTATATACCTCTCCACTCCATCCCATCCTTGGACTCCCCCTCCCTCTCCCCCCATCCACCTCACTCACATACACTCTCCTCATCAGTCTCTCACTCTCCATCCTCTCCACATGGCCAAACCACCTTAATGTGTTCTTCCTAATGCTTACTATTACACATCCACACCACAGCGCACCTTCACTTCCTCATTCGTCAGTCTATCTCTCCATGTGACTCCACATGCTCCTCTCAAATAATTCATTTCCACTGCTCTCACTCTTGACTTCTGTCCCTCCAACAGGGTCCAAGCTTCACTTCCATATGTTAGAGTTGGTATCACAATACTGTCATGTAGCAGCTTTTTCACTTCCATGCTCACTTCCCTGTTCCTTATCACTGCTTTCAAGGAACCAGCAACCTTTCTTCCCTGCTACACCCTTTCAAGCACTTCACCCTCTAAACTTCCATCCTTACTCATCACACTACCCAAGTACTTAAATGAACTCACACTCTCCATATCCTCCCCATCCAAACTCACTGTACATTCACTGACTTCACTTCTCTCAAAGACCATCACTTAACTCTTCCCCAAATTCACCTTTAGATTCCGTTTCTTACACACTCTCCCAAATTCATCCACCAAGCTTTGCAGCTCCCCTTCGTCTTCACTTAACAACACAGTATCATCTGCAAACAACAGTACATGGACTTTCCAAACATTGCCCTCTCTCACTAGGGCTGCTCCAACATCCACTGCCCTACCTTGTATCTCTTTTATAACCCCATCCATATACAGATTGAACAACCATGGAGACATGACACATCCTTGTTTCAATCCAACCTTCAAATGGAAAAATTCACTCAGTTCACCATCCACATGCCCTGCAGCTTTAGCACCCTCATACATACTCTTCATGGCCTTCAGCAACTTTCCATCTACTCCATATATTAATAATATTTCCCACAGTCCTTGTCTCTCCATCCTGTCATATGCTTTCTCCAAATCCATGAAGACTGCATACAACTTCCTTCCCTTCTCTAGAAACTTTACCACTAAAGACCCAAGAATGAATATCTGATCTACACAACCTCTTCCCTTCCTAAAACCTCCCTGTTCTTCTCCAACTACCATAATTCCTCTGTTATTTCCCCAGCTCTGTCAATAAGTATCCTAACACATACTTTTCCTATTACACTAAGAAGACAAATGCCCCTATGATTACCACACACTTCTTTTTCCCCTTTTCCTTTGTCCAGGGGAATAATTATACCTGACGTCAAATCCTCCGGGACTCTACCTATCTCCCAAGCCAATCTGCACATCTTCCATATCCATTCTACTACTATCTCTCCCCCATGCATCAGCATTTCACCACACACTCCATCAATTCCCAGGGCTTCCCCCATTTTGACTTTCTTCATTACTTCCATCCTACTGATATCATCTCTTCTCACCTCCCTCCTTCTCCCAGCCATTCCCCAACCACTTATACTAGCATTTTTTTACTATGCAAAGGTTTATGACGGATGAAATAAGAATAAAAGCCTATGAGAGATACCAAATGAGCTTTTCAGCAGGTGTTGGGCCTGAGTAAGCTTATATTAGTTTATGTTTTGTTTTTCCTAGTCACAGCAACTCATGCAATGGCCTGTCTTAGGCAATATCATTTAATTTTACACCACTGAAAATTTAGGCATAAAAGACGAAAGCCTCAGTAAAGGCATGACAAACAACCCAAAAGCTCAAAGCAGCCATTAAACAAAATTTTTCTGAATATTTGAAGCTCTACTAGGATGGCTTGGTCAAAAATGTTCTACAATATGACAATTTATTCTAATAGTGTTGGGGGCTTCTTGGTATTCACAGGAAGGGATTACTGTACCCTTTAAGCAGGAAGAAAGGGAGAAGGCTGCGGGGGAACTAGTATTTACAGTACCGTACTTCACTTGTTGATAAATATGAGTCGCATTTGTAGCTGGAACAAGTGAGCTTCCATTGTGTATCCTCAATGTAACATAAGAAACATGAAACACAGCATTTTCAAGAAATATTTATTGTCATCAGCATTGTACATCACAGATCCTGTGGAGAGAGGGGGTCTGGTATCACATTAGCCTGAAACTAGAGATGTACCGACATATCGATATCGGTATTGGTGGTATCGGCCCATTTTTAGAGTATTGGTATCAGAATTGGTATCGGCTGATTTTCTGTAGATACTACCGATACTTCAAAGGAACTTAGTGTGTAGCATATCACTCACTGGAAGTTATTTTGTTAAACAGAATTTGGATGTCTTATAGGGATGAAAAATAAATTATAGGCAACATCCAATTATTTAGTATGATATTATTTTGAGTACATAGTGCATAGTAATACAGTACATTCTTTGGTAATGAGCCACATCTGCCACCATGGACCTGTACAAGACAGGTTGGTTGCCTCGGATCAACGGCTCAGGGCCCTGCCACAGCCCTCAGATGGCAGGCACCACCTTCCCTCACTATCCACAAACAATCTTCCGCCTACGTGAGTTACAATTTCACAGCTTATATAATTTTCTCTTATTGATACATACAGTAGGCGCGGAAAGTGTTGATGCCATCTTAAAAAAAGAAAACATTCTTGTGGTTAGCAAGGAGAAACAAATAAATTAACACTCACCACTGAATTTAGTATTTACTGGCATTCCCCTTCACCTTTATTATCTTCTGAAGGCGTCTGGGGAGACTGATGGCGTAGTTTTGCAGAACAGACGGACTAAAACTGCTCCATAGCTGCTTGACTGCAGCCTCAAGTTTAGGCAAAGATGATGTGCCCATACTACGCAGCTGCCGCTTCATGTGGCCCATAAATTCTCAATGGGATTGATATCTGGGCTGTTTCCAGGCCAATCTCGAATAAAGGGAACCTCACAGTCTGTTAGCCACTGTTTCACTGACTTTGCAACATGTGCAGGGGCAGAATCTTGCATAAATACTCTTGCCTTGGTTTTATCAAAAGAGTCACTTAAAACATCACATAAGAGCTCCAAATAATTGTTCTGGTTCACTTTTTCATTTGCAGGTAGAACTACCAACTCACCAACACCATAATATGTAAAGCAGCCCCAAGCCATGAGTGAGGCTGGGTATTTAACAAACTTGGAAGTGTACTTAGGATCCAGGGGGTCACTGCCTGGTTTGCGGTACACTCATGATGAAGGGGTACCAGTGACAGTAAATGTTGACTCATCACTCCAAAGCACAGTTTTCCATTGCTCCTCACTCCAGGCAAGATATTGCTTACAAAAAATTACTCTCCTTTTCTTCTGAAGTGCAGTTAGCAGTGGTTTTTTACGAGCACAAAAACTCCTGTAGCCCAGATTGTCATGCAACAGTTGCTGCACACTTCTGACAGACACATCTGCCAGCAACTGTGGGTTCTTTTCTTTTAAATCCCGTGCTGTTAGCCTTGGATCCTTGCTAACTTGCCTTGAGATCAGCTGACGGGTCCTGAAGGTTGTCTTACGAGGTCTCCCAGGTTTGGGAAGTGGAGTGGGAGGAATGGCCTCCCCACTGTCCTTGAACTGCTTCACCAGTCTCTGCACTGTCCTCAGTCTAACACCTGTTTGATTTGCAATAAATGAGAGTTTGTGGCCAGCTTTGTATAAAGCAATCACTTCCACACGTTTTTCCTTGCTTGTGGATACTTTAGGCATGATGAGAATGTGGTAGGTAACCAAATAACTGTGTTATTTGAGTCAAAACATGCCCTAGTGGTGCATCACACACAGAGACAATCCTCCTCCTGTGGCTGGCCAAACATTACTGAACCTGCTCCTGTGGTGCCAAACCTATCAAGCAGGGTTGCCAGCTCCCGTTGAAAAAGCGTCAGCTCATTTCGCATCACAGGGGAGGGTAGTGTTGACCCTACTTCACTTCACGCGGGAAAAAAATGATGTCGGCCCTTTAGCGTCAATACTTTCCGCGCCTACTGTATAGTTAATTTCATTCGAATTTTTATTTACAATACTACAGCATGACAAGTTTCGGTATCGGTATCAGTAGTAGTATCGGTATCGGTCCAATTTTGTGGTATCGGTATCGGTCAAAATTTTGGTATCAGTACATCTCTACCTGAAACACAACTTAATGACCCACTAAAACAACATCAATAACAACAACAACAACAACAACACTGGTGCAACAGTACAAATAATTGCATTGTGAATGCATGCCACTAAGATGCAGCAATAAATCAAATTCAGAACACATGATGTACTTAAGAGATTTCAAAAAACAACTTGACAACACTTGACCTATGGTCATATACAGTTAAACTAACACATGCGTACAATATTTAGTTCTTAAAAGCTTTTCGTGCTTTGGTACATTAACAGTTGCATACCACAGATTAATGAAAACCTTAAAAGCTATTGTAAATAACTAAGTAAAGCTCCTGGGTTTAGCTTTGGTTACCTGAACACATTACAAATTAAACATTCAGCTTATGTATACAGTATTTTATTGTATTGATTCTGATGTACTGAGAGTGTTATGTGGATGTTAGGCTAATCATAGTGCTCTACTTCTATAGTACAAATATGTTATACTGCACAATACTACTACATGTATTTCATGGGCTGTAGATACTAAAACTGTTTTATAATAATAGCTTCCCTGATAAGGTGTACAAGTATGTGTCTGTAAATGGCATAATATGAATGTGTGTATTCATGTAATGAACAAGATGAGTAATAATACTCTGCAGCTCATCTAACACAGTCTAACTATTCATTTAATTAAAAAATGCTAGTTTACCAATTTTCATATAATATAACCCATGTATTCACTCATACTTTGCCATAATTACTTTGTAAATTTCATTGTTGATCATTCACAACACAATGGCCATTTTCAGGAGAGGATCTTGCTGTAATTTTGTTTCTTGAAAAATCAATTAATTGCTATTGACTCAATAATAAAATTCAGGACAATGTTACCCCAAGACTGGCTGGGAACATTACACTGCAGCTTAAGCAAATTTCATTAAACCTGATAATACAAAACTTCTAATGAAATTTCAATTGGTGTAATATTGCAAACTTCTCACTGAGAACTGGTTTAGTACTCTAAAGGATAACATTTTCTATGCATGCTCATCTTAAAACTATACCGGTATTAAACAAATGTGAATGGTGGATCAGGACAACTCATATTACCCCCCATAATTACAGTATTTACATACATAGTCCTTTCAATCAAAAATACTCCCCAGATGCTACTCACAATTGAGTTTTCAAAGATGTATACCCTGTTATAAATTGATATTTTGTACTTCCACTCAAATGGAAAACAACAAAAATATTTTTCTCCTTCACGTTAATACCAGTGGTCGTTGTGTTTAAGCACTTAGGTAACTAACATATTGCAGAAAAATAGAGAAAAATACTTTATATATATTTACTGTATAGATATACACTGTATATATAGCTACTGTATACTTATTGTTTATCAATAAGTGAAATAGTAGGCCTCAGTTTATGCTATACCTATGAAATATTTGGTTCTCAAGTGACTGTACATTACAAAATGGAAACTTCTTAGCATGAGTACTATACTTAGAATGCAAAATTTCAGCAAATGTACTCTGAAACAAATTTGAATCAATTCTGAGAAAGCTCCCACCCACACACGTATAATAACTTCATATGTTTCTTTTACTCCAGCTCTCTTAAAATTTTGGTACTATACATTCTGGGCCAGGACTTTCACATCATTATACAGTACTTCAGGTTAAATCATGCTATACCAGTACATACACAGTGCATAGCATATAGATGATTAAATAATGAGAGTTGCAGAGAGTCCTCTGCAGCAAGTGACTATATTTTGCTAATTCAGAACATGTGGCAATAACACTGGCCATTCACAATATGTATTAACTGTCTTGTGTTTTGCTCTATTACAGGTACAGTGTTTATCGCTATTCCAATACAGTTTGTTGACCAAGTGTTTAGAATAATAGGGGCTTACTATCAAGTACTGTAGTTTCCAATTTCTGTCACACAACATTCATGGTAACCTCTGCCCTCCCCCCCTATATTAACTAAGATGATAAAATTTTCTTCCAGAAACATTCAAGCATATCAATACCAAATATACTCCAAATATCCAAGAATGATGCTGCCTTTTGTTTCCACCCCACAAACAAATATACAACGACTCAATATGCACTGCTGTGTCCTCTTGTAGATAACTGCTAAAACTTGAACATGTACTTACAAAATAAATATACTGTATCATACAGTACTACAGTACATGAACCGTGCCAACACTATTCCCTTATCTATACATATACAGTATTAGGAGCTTTGTTCAGACTAGTTACTTTAATTCATGGTAAGTATTTGGTATAATTACTTTTGGTTCTTTAAGCCTTGACTACACGTATCATTGCATCCACACTAGAGACTTTAAAGCTGGATTAATGAGTTGACTGTAAGTTACAGTTGAGGTACCTCAGAAAAGTGGCTATTATACAGACAAACATTGCTAAGTAAAAATATCACTTTTCCACATTAACAACAGCAGCATGCTTCATTAAATAACAAACTGTACTTCATACTAATACACACCATACAACGGAAGTGTATATGCACAGCTCATAGTACAGTAAAGGATTTATTTATTTATTTATTTTTTTCTTTTATTTATCATATACAGAGGGTCAGCTACAGAGATTATGAACATAATTCCTAAACACAATACTGTACTGTACTATCTTATTCTGAAATTAGGACGTGGTAGCTAATCAAAGAAATAACCGAGATAATCTCCAGCCTTAGGAATGAAATCATGCAGAAATGCCACAAAGATCTGAAGCTTGTAAAAAGGGGTCACAGAGAACAAGAATCAAACTGGACTGGTCAAAGGACTTATATGATCTTCCTTTCTGACTCAAGTTTTGTACAAGTGGAGGGATAGTCCCCATAATGCCTCACTCACTCTCTCTCTCTTTTTAGTGGATTTTCTTATTTGTGTAAAACATATTCAATCACATAATATCGAAGAACACAATCCTCTTATTGGTGTTCATCGAGCTCTGTCAAATCGTAATATTATCTAGATGATTTAATGGTTCAACAAGTGATCATTGTTGTTAACTTCATGGCACTTTCATCGGTATGTAAATCATTCCTGTTTCTTCTTCTTCTTCTTTCTTTCCCCCCTAGAAAATTGCTTCCAACCTATCATTCAAACTTTCAAGGGTTCGTTCTCTCCTTCAATTAATGATACGCACAAATCCCTATTTTACATGCATCCCCATGATGTCTGCAACTTATATATACTGTATATATATACTGTATATATATATATATATATATATATATATACAGGTATATATATAATAAATATACAGTATATAAAAAAGTTCATAAGCCTATTTTCACCCAGTGTCTTTAAATTTTTCCTTTAAGTCTGCCTTACTTTTTCACCTCATGCCTCCTTTCCCCTACTCAGCTAACTGAATTGCATAAATTCTCTTCTGGGTCTTTTTATTCTTTTAACCTAAGCTTAGGTTTTTTATTCATTTAAGTCTCTCTCTCTCTAACCAAGGAGAAATAACTTTTTATCATTCAATTTACTATGCCTCCAAACAATCTTCTTTTTATCAGTGAATACACAGAACATTTTACATAAAAAATACATGTTTTTTTTCATCTACTGTATAACAGAATCATAACTGGTCAGTATCATACCTAACAATGTCTGACATCTTCATATTCCCTTTTTAAAGTCTTAAGACATAAAACCCATCAAGGTTATTACTGATCTAATTATTCCTCTGAACGAATCCATAATCAACGGTACATCAGTCTTACCTGCCTGGTCCTAACCAATCACGAAAATGAAAACAATGCAGAGCCAAGCCTACTGTAAGCAGGTTTACAATATTTCAAGCAACATTAAAAATAACTTGCAATTATGGTGTGTTGGCCATTAATGCAATATTTTTGGAACAAAATGTTTAAGTTCTTTAGTGGTACTTGAGTACTGTTAATCAGTTCATACAGTACATAATATACATACTACAAACATGTTTAGTATAACAGAGTATAGTATGTCAATTTAAAAAAATTAAAATAAATACACTAATGTAAAATAAACAACAATGTAACTGTTCCTTTACTCCAGCAGCTATCAATGTTCTGACCATTTAACTAAGTTTTGTTAATGTTTATCCTGTGGTTGGCCTCTCTCGCTTCTCTACAAATACAGTATACTGAAAATGCCTGGTACAATTCGACTTCTCAGTCAGTTGTTCAATGCTTTTGAAAATAATACAATCTATTTAGCCCAGTGACTGAAATACATAAGCTTCCACTATATATCTAACTGCTTATCTCCCCTTGTTTCCTTTCTTGTCACTCAGGGGTGTCCTTCTCAGGCTCTAGCTCTGTGCGGTGCTGCCTCCAGGAGTGGCGTCGGACACTCTCCCACTGAGTTGCGCTATAGGGGCAGGAGGAGCAGTGGTATAACTGCACCCCAGCCAGGCCCCCTCCTCCATGAGTCCGAAGGTGGCGCAGCAACACACTCTCACTGGTGCCAACATAACCACAGTACGGGCACTTCAGCGGGTATGAGAGGGCAAGGGGACTGGTAGTAGGGCTAGAAGCTACAGGGCTGACTGGAGGAAGTGGGCTGATAGGTAAAGTAGGCGGCAACGGGCTGGAACGTAGTGGAGATGGATGGGTGACACATGGACTTAAAAGGACCCCAGTGTTCCCCACAGTGCTTGTAGGGGAAGCTGTGTGAGAAGGAGAGGAAGTAGGGGCGGAGACAGAGGTGGTGGTGGTGGTGGTTGTGGTGACGAGGAGGCCAAGTTCACGTCTGCTCTTCACCCTGATGCGGCCCTACAAAGAAAAATAATGGCAGCTTAGCACAATGTACCAACAGCCACCACCACCACCATCACAACTACTGCCGCCACCACCACCACTCACCACCACCACCACCTTTCTCAAATCTTTGCTATAAAGATCCCTTTCTTTCAATTTCACGCAGAGGGCAGTTATGCAATTATCCAAATTCCACACAATGCTAAAAAATATCAATTATCTGTTTTCTTAGACAATGTAAGCTAAAATTTCCTATATTGGGTTAAATGTAGCCTCTGAACCAGATTATTGAGAGAGAGAGAGAGAGAGAGAGAGAGAGAGAGNATATATATACAGGTATATATATAATAAATATACAGTATATAAAAAAGTTCATAAGCCTATTTTCACCCTGTGTCTTTAAATTTTTCCTTTAAGTCTGCCTTACTTTTTCACCTCATGCCTCCTTTCCCCTACTCAGCTAACTGAATTGCATAAATTCTCTTTTGGGTCTTTTTATTCTTTTAACCTAAGCTTAGGTTTTTTATTCATTTAAGTCTCTCTCTCTCTAACCAAGGAGAAATAACTTTTTATCATTCAATTTACTATGCCTCCAAACAATCTTCTTTTTATCAGTGAATACACAGAACATTTTACATAAAAAATACATGTTTTTTTTCATCTACTGTATAACAGAATCATAACTGGTCAGTATCATACCTAACAATGTCTGACATCTTCATATTCCCTTTTTAAAGTCTTAAGACATAAAACCCATCAAGGTTATTACTGATCTAATTATTCCTCTGAACGAATCCATAATCAACGGTACATCAGTCTTACCTGCCTGGTCCTAACCAATCACGAAAATGAAAACAATGCAGAGCCAAGCCTACTGTAAGCAGGTTTACAATATTTCAAGCAACATTAAAAATAACTTGCAATTATGGTGTGTTGGCCATTAATGCAATATTTTTGGAACAAAATGTTTAAGTTCTTTAGTGGTACTTGAGTACTGTTAATCAGTTCATACAGTACATAATATACATACTACAAACATGTTTAGTATAACAGAGTATAGTATGTCAATTTAAAAAAATTAAAATAAATACACTAATGTAAAATAAACAACAATGTAACTGTTCCTTTACTCCAGCAGCTATCAATGTTCTGACCATTTAACTAAGTTTTGTTAATGTTTATCCTGTGGTTGGCCTCTCTCGCTTCTCTACAAATACAGTATACTGAAAATGCCTGGTACAATTCGACTTCTCAGTCAGTTGTTCAATGCTTTTGAAAATAATACAATCTATTTAGCCCAGTGACTGAAATACATAAGCTTCCACTATATATCTAACTGCCTATCTCCCCTTGTTTCCTTTCTTGTCACTCAGGGGTGTCCTTCTCAGGCTCTAGCTCTGTGCGGTGCTGCCTCCAGGAGTGGCGTCGGACACTCTCCCACTGAGTTGCGCTATAGGGGCAGGAGGAGCAGTGGTATAACTGCACCCCAGCCAGGCCCCCTCCTCCATGAGTCCGAAGGTGGCGCAGCAACACACTCTCACTGGTGCCAACATAACCACAGTACGGGCACTTCAGCGGGTATGAGAGGGCAAGGGGACTGGTAGTAGGGCTAGAAGCTACAGGGCTGACTGGAGGAAGTGGGCTGATAGGTAAAGTAGGCGGCAACGGGCTGGAACGTAGTGGAGATGGATGGGTGACACATGGACTTAAAAGGACCCCAGTGTTCCCCACAGTGCTTGTAGGGGAAGCTGTGTGAGAAGGAGAGGAAGTAGGGGCGGAGACAGAGGTGGTGGTGGTGGTGGTTGTGGTGACGAGGAGGCCAAGTTCACGTCTGCTCTTCACCCTGATGCGGCCCTACAAAGAAAAATAATGGCAGCTTAGCACAATGTACCAACAGCCACCACCACCACCATCACAACTACTGCCGCCACCACCACCACTCACCACCACCACCACCTTTCTCAAATCTTTGCTATAAAGATCCCTTTCTTTCAATTTCACGCAGAGGGCAGTTATGCAATTATCCAAATTCCACACAATGCTAAAAAATATCAATTATCTGTTTTCTTAGACAATGTAAGCTAAAATTTCCTATATTGGGTTAAATGTAGCCTCTGAACCAGATTATTGAGAGAGAGAGAGAGAGAGAGAGAGAGAGAGAGAGAAACCATGCTGATAAAATATTTTCAAAACCCGACTTAAATGCAGAGAATAGCGATTGTGACTGATACAATAAGGGAATCAAGGATTTACTTCTCATGTACTAAATAATAACAAAAATTTACCATCACTTAATACTGTATTGTCAAAACTTCCTAGGTGAGCCATAAGCAGCAGTCACGGGAAGTGTGATCTTAAAAACCAACAGGTAAAAAGAATCCTGTATACAAACAACAGTATCAAACGAAACTTAACCATCTTGTCAATGTTAGTACCTGATAAAAACAATGACTAAGTACAGAAGTGAAAGGAATATGGCTAGCCCCTTATCAATGAATGAATGAGCTGCTTTTGATATGGTTTGAAAGCATACTAATTTCCAGAGTCCTGTAAACAATTTTTTATTCTTTTTTCTTAAGATCACTGTTGTATTTTCTGTTTTCATATTAGTTTTCCCCCCCTTGGACATTAATATACCGCAAAAGTTCTCCCATTCGGCATCTGGTCTTACAGTATTTCCAGCCTCTCGGAGGTTGTCATAAATAGTCTCGTTACGAAAGTTTTCTGCTCTTCTGTTACATATGCTGAGCCGATCTGCACCCGCGATGGGGTAGTTGACTCGCTAGAGGTACCCGTGCGCGCATAGTTGCCAATCTGACCCAAGGTTCACTACCATACACCATTGTACTCCTAAAACATGCTGCATACAAAAATCCCTTAGCACAGAGGGAGAGCCCCTCAATGTCAGAACAGGCTACAGCTCCCTGAACTTCTTCCAAAAAACCCTTCCACACACTCAAGAGACTCACCAGCAAGATCAACCCTTTCACGCCTGACAATCACCACATGCTCACCACGACACACCGCAGCATTATCTCGCAGTCTACTGCTAGTACCACTATATCTCCCATGCACCCACTTATCACAAACACTGCACAAGGCGGAATTACTGTACTTCCCACGCCCTTGTGACAAATTGCACACAGCCACTTTCCCTCTTCTTTGGCAGTGCCGCCACCAACCCTAGATACTATCACTTTTGTTTTATCTGCATTTACTCTAAGCCCTTGTGCCTCATACCATTTCTCCAACTCTGAAATCTTTCCTCTGCCTCCCTTTCATTCTCTTCAGTCAACACCAAATCATCAGCATACAACAGAAGTCCATTTCAGAGGTAATGTGAGAGGGCTTCAAGTAACTTGATAAACAATAAGGAGATCAAAACTGACCCCTGATGCACACCAACAATCACGGAAAATTCATCACTCAAATCTCCATTCACCCTTACCTGGGTGCGAGCACCCAAATACATACCATAACCATCCTACCCAGTCACTCCTTGAATACAAGCTTTCTCACTGCTCACTTCACTATCTCCCTACAGACTCTGTCAATGGCCTTCTCCAAATCAACAAAATCAAAGTACAGATCCCTTTCCTAGATACTTTTCTTGAAGCTGTCAAACAGTGAATACGACACCAGTGGTCCCTCTGCCTAAATCTCTATACCATACATTTTCTCTGTCTTGCCTTACCACCCACACACAACACTGCTCCCACTTACACATACTGTACTTAAATTTTTTACTTCCTCCAAGCCCTCAGTCCTTTAGTCTGATTCTAAAATTCAATTGCCTTACACTAAAACCTCAATATGACGGATTTCAATAGACCACAATTCGCTTTTACTGGAATCGAGGAGCTGACCAGACTAAATTCTTATACTGGATATTGGAAAAAGTTCGATAAACCCAGAAGTGGTCCGGACTGCCTGACCACTTCTATGTTCACCACAATATGGCAAATAAAAGACAAGTTTACCAGAGTACAGTACAGTACTACTGTATTATATATATTATACCATTTGATTACTGTAGTGATTACAGTAATGCAATGGTAAATCGTTGGTGCAATCTGGACTAATGTCTGATACCTGTACACCTATCCCCCACTATTCCACACAAATGTATTCCATAAAAAGTGGCTGAATAACGAACAGGTCGAATAATGAAACAATTTTTCTCGTAAGATTGTTAAGAAATAGGGGAGTTAAGTTTCTGACCACCTTCAACATTCAAAAACATTCACTAAAGATGGAAAAAATACTGGTATATATGAACGAGAGTGGCACAGGCATTTGAAGTGTTTTCTTATAGACCTATGTTCTCGAGGAAAACTATTTTAGTACTACACACATCTCAAATGACTGACATTTGATTTCTGATTTAAAAAAAAATACTGGAGAACAAATGAAATACTGCACAGTATACCTACTTAGCGATATTAAAGAAAGCCACCTGAACGCCTCGATAACATGTTTATTGCCGATCCTACTGACTGGACATGACGTCACCACACCAAACACTCTCAAATGTATTCAACTTAAAACCATAAATAGCAGTGGATGCCTAACTAGGGAGCTTCGCCCCCAGTGATTATAACCTACATAACCTAGTGCAAACTAAGATGTGCATTCCGTAAAACTGGCGCCAAAACAGCGTCGTGCATTAAGAGCGTTTGTTAATCATTGGTGCAATCGTCATAAGGGTTGCCATTTGGTATTTTTCATTACCAAATGTGGGCCAATTTGGTATTGAAAAATTTATTTGGTAATGAATCAGCATGATCCATAATGAAATGGATTTTTCACACGTTTGAAGATACAAAGGACAGACAAGGCGGACTGTCTGCTCTTTTTGATTAATCTGCCAGCCTACATAGTGTGAAAATAATCAACATGCTGCTACTTATACTTATTTCCATTTGTATACAAAATAAGTGAAGAATAAATGCTTGCTTTAATATTGTGGTGATGGATAGTTAAATTTAGTAATGAAAACTAAGTTTGGTAATGTGGCCGAGTTCAGATCTGGCAACCCTCATCACCACCCAACCATACGATGGTGAAACACTCACTCAGGTTGGGGAGCAGATGACTGCGCTTGACAGGGGTAATAGTAGGGGTCTTGGGTGGAGATATGGTGGTGCTGTAGTAATCCACCAGGCCAAAAAGAAATGCTGACAGATGAAGAAGCAAACAATCAGCAGGGCAAAGCACAGGAGACAGGCAGCTCAGCCTGTCTGTCTGGCAGCGCGCAGTTAGAATTGTCAAAATGGCGGGAATAATCATGTCGAACAACGAAAAAAGGTATAGATTTATTACTGTCGAAACAATGAATTGTTGAATAATGAGGGTTTGGTGTACGTCGGAAAAAGTCCAGGTTAGCAGGGGGAAGTCCAGATGTCATTTTGATCGGAATTTTGCTTTTCTCAGAATGGCTTGGGCCCCAATTTGTCAGTTATGGTGAGGTTTTACTCTAATTCTTTTTTGGTGACTTCAAGTGTGATCTACATCAAAAACTTCAAATCTTATATTCAACCTTCTTAACCTTACTTTTAAACAGCATTCACCATCGATCTCCTCCACACACTGTCCGATTCACCTAATAATAATATACTCGACTCTCCTTTTCCTAGACCAGTCTAGGAACCCCCAAAGTCTGGGAATTGGAAAAGTCCGGCCCCACATACCATTCCCCGGACTTTTGCCATACTTTGTCCAAATCCTCCAATACTGTCCGGCAAGTATTCTGACATTCTAGAGCATTCTGGAATGTACGCTACCTATACCAACGTAACTAACATACACAGCACATAAAATAATAACACTGACACAATAACATAAATATAAATGCAGTATACACTGAAATAACAAAAATATAAATACAGTATAAATGGAACGTATAAATACTTACTGAAATGTCGCAAGTGAAACTGTGTATGCCATGATCATATAATGGGACCCCAGAATAACTTGTTATTCGGAGTTGGTCACCAGTGACCTCTGTGGGTGGCTGGGTGACACCACTGGGGCCAGGCTGATGTGACTCGGGTGCAGGTTGAGGTGATTCAGGTGCAGGATTGGGGTAAGCAGTGTCTGGGTAAGGCGACCGTGGCCTGCCAACCTGCAGCGCAAAGAAGCTCGTGATCTTTGTCTGGCGGCCCACCAGGTGTTGTTCTTTTATTATTAAACCACGTAGTGGCCGAATCTGGTCGTAATGTGCTTGAACTTCAGAGTTGTCATGAGTGGCTACGTACTGATGAATCTTGTCTATGGCATCCCTGATCGCAGACAACTTGGGACTGGCTGACATCCCCACGTCTGAGTCCTCACTGCTGCTGCTACTCTGGTGGCCAGGCCGGGATATATGAATGCCAGACTCTTGTGAGAATCTCGGACTAGTACGGGCACATGTCCGGCATTTGATAATATTGCCCGGCCTCAGCCCGTGTCTGTGAAATCCGGCAATTTGGGGTACGGGAAATGGATGGTCAAGTGTACTGTAATAACAATAGTCCATCCATCGATCATTTAAACCTGTGTTGCCCCATGAGGAGTGCAGGAGCCTGAGGCTAGGCAAGTTGGTCCCGACATTTAAGATGAGAGTGACCAGCCTCACTCATCCCTGCGAGGCATTACGTGAGCAATATACCCCAACCACCCCTTGGATATGAACCGACAAAGGCTCAATCCGGTTGGAGCGCCTTAATTAACCACTAAACCACCAGGTGCCATTGTCTGGTTATATGGTTACCACCCAGCATAGTAAATGGCTTCCTGGTGTACAGGAAACCATTTGGCTTGTCACTCAGTGGAGTCACCCACAGACAGGAAGAGGAAAGAATGAATTAGAGAATGACATAAGAGGAAGAGAGGAAAAGGCAGCCCCCCTTGAGAGCAGCACTACATCCAGTGAGAAGATGGTAAGCACCTCCACCTACCCCCTAATAATAATACTAATGATAAAAATAAAAATAATAGTAATAATGATAATACTGTAATAATAATAATAATAATAATAATAATAATAATAATATGGTCTTTTGTTTTTCAAAAGCACCAGTTCTACCATTGGGAATTCACTAGCACTCGACATACATATACCATATACATTATTTTTACAATTACGAGAATTGTGATACATTATCTCGTATGCAATACAAACTTCAACAGTAAAAAAAAATGTGAAAGCAGAAATAATTAAGTCTTGTAATCATCCATCACAGTGCCTCTCTCCAGATCATAGCAGTTTGAATTTGTTTCTCTTTCTCTGCTAATAATACAGCATTATCAAGCATACAGACACATAAATTTCCCAACACTCTTTCATCTATGCTACACTACATTTTTGCACTTGCTCTTCCTGCTTTGATTTCACTTGTGGTATCATCCATAAATATTTTATATGATCACAGCATCACGACACAGCCCAGCCTCAATCCCATTCACACCTCAAAACTTTCTTTCACACCGGCACAATTTCTCATGCAGCAGGCTTTTATCATCAACATCCTCTCTCCAACTCAGTTGTAAACAACTGCTACATGGCATTCTAAACAGATATCATAAAGTTTCTCAAGGTCCATCAGAGTAGCAGAAGTTGATAAAGAATTAAGTTTTACTCCATGCACTCCCATCTTTAGAGGCTAAAGCACTGCCCCACATTGGAGGCTTTTGCTGAAACATGAAGCACATGGGACCAGAAGTCCTTCCTGACATCAACCAATGGTCTTTGTGTAGGATCAAATGTATGACTGATAGCATATGCTCTACTCCACCAGATCATGGTGCCTACATTAATGAATAAGGAATAAACTATGCCCTACCCCTTTCTGTGAAAACAAAAATTTACTGCAACAATAAACCATATGTTACTTGACTGAGGTCATCCAGCGGACCATGGTAGATTTTACTGTGAGAGGATGGGGGATGATAATTGGGTGCAGAAAGTGAGAAGAGTTAATTTGGGGGTAGGGTAGAATTTATGGACTAAATAGGGAAGCTGCTAGAGAATGACCAGCACAGAGAGCCACCATTAGGTGACCAAGGCCGATGCACGCAAACATGTTGGAGCCTTCAAAAACAAAAACAAAAGTGAAAACGAAGGAAAATTATCCAATGGAATGTATACACTCTCCTGCCTGTACTGTATAGCAGACCCTCAATTTGTGCAGCTAATGTAGCTGGGAATTTTACTGTGCAACTTACACCACTGAAACCCACACTGTATGATTAGTTGGTATGGTGAAATCCCAATATTTTCTCAAGTTTCCTCGCTAACCATCTTGGAAATTTTTTTACCCCTCCTGATCATACCTATTATTCATTGCAGTAGTGTAATCCCTTGGTTATGGAGCATAACTGGTGCTGAGCCTGGCCCTTGATAATGAAACTGAACGATAATGAAAGCACAGAACCTACAGGATCTATCCTAACTGGTACCGGCACTCCACTCATAAACCCAAATATTCTTTGACAACAATTTACACCTACTAAATACATACATACATACTGTTATGTTAAGTATCAGAAACACACATAGGCATGGTTAGGTTAATCTATCTATCTATATACAGCCCGACGTCCTAATCCCGCAAAGGGTGGCCGCAGACAAAACGTCTCCAAGTCACTCTGTCACCCACCATTTGCCTACCCTCCCCCCAGCTCACTCCTCCTTCCCTCATATACCTCTCAACTCCATCCCTCCACCTCATCCTCAGCCTTCCCCTCCCTCTCCCTCCCTCCACCCCACCTGCATACACCCTCTTAGTCAGTCTTTCATTCTCCATTCTCTCCACATGTCCAAACCATCTCAGTGTATTTCTCCTAATCTTATCAACCACATTCACATCCACCCCACAATGTTCCTTCTCTTCTTCATTCGTCAACCTGTCCCTCCATGTCACTCCACATGCTCCTCTCAAGTAACTCATTTCACTGCTCTCACTCTTGACTTGTTACCCTCTAGCAAGGTCCATGCCTCGCTTCCATACGTCAAGGTAGGGATCACAATACTATCATGCAGTAATGAAAAGAGCACAATATGAAAGAAACACATATCACAGAGACCTGAAATGGGCTTGAGGTAATGGCTTCTGAGGGTAGGGGGGTGGAGAGATAGTGGTCTCAACCACCTAGGATTAACTAAGCCAGCAGAAATCACATATACTGCACCATCATTGCTGACAGAAATCAACTCGTTTTTTTTTTTTAAGCCAAAAAATGCGCGATAATGGCAGGGGTGCAGATGATGATAACTGGTATAACCAAGGGATTGTTGTACACACACAACTTCATCAACATCATATGACACACAAAAAAAAGGGTTAATAAGGAGATACAAAGTGGTAAATAAGTGCCACTCTCTATTCTCAGGAGTGAAAGAAAATCACTTCCTTCTTGCATTCATCAGTTATCAGGTGTGTTTAACCACTTAACCACGGGCCGTCACTTTCGAGACGCTCAGTGGCTACGGCTCGAGCCGTGGGCCGTCAGTTGGGTGCCTCTGTTTTCTTTTTAAGTAGCCGGGCCTTTCAAGATGTAAATATATATGAAAAATTTTAGGAGAAGCCTGAGTGATATTTTTATCACTCAGCCTAGCTTTGGCCAATATTTTTAAAAAATAAGTCAGAGCGCGAATTACCACCGGCAGGAAGTACCAGGACCGCCTCCCACAACCCCGCAGTTTAGGGGTTCAGTGTTTATGAAAGTTTATTTACAGACATTAAATTTTGAGCATACAACATGATGTGCAAATATGTATGGTTTAGAAAAAAAAAAATCACATGCATGATATGTATTAATTATATGACAAATTCAGTAATATACAGTAATTAATATTTTGCACTGACATCAGTTTAAGTAGTATTAGAAGACAAGTACGCACTGAGTTGGGTTCAGTATCTTCAGATGATGACAACTTACCTACTTAGAGGCAGCTGAAAAACTATTTCAATGGCATAAAGTAATGAAAAGTGAAGAAAAAAAGAAGAAAAAGTAAACTGTGAGTGGTGGCAATGAGGTGAGAGAGACGAAAGGCAGGAGGCGAATGATGTTTGTGTGTGGAAGGTGGGGAGAGGTGACAGTGTAAACACACAATTTCATGTCCCATAATTTTAGCCATGTTAATTTTTATGATTATTTGTCTTAGTGAAAAATTTAGTGGAAAGAAGTGGCAAGTAGTGGTGATAAAGTGAGAGATGTGTGTGTGTGTGTGTGTGTTGAACTATGACTACTGTATTTGTTTTCCAAATCCTACAAAAAGGTAACAATTTTGTTTTCTTACAGGTGGGGTAAGAGTGCGGCTAAGAGGTCTGACACTGGAACTTGGGGGGGAGGGGATAACCAGGAATGCTAGGCAACCCTCTGTTAGGCTGTAGGACCAAATTAGGCCAACCATGCAGTAAGAGCAGCAGCAACTCGTCTTGAGGGGGTGCTTGATCAAAAAACTTCCAAGATTTTGTGTCAATAAATGTAACTTTGGCATTTTGTCTTTCAAATACCAAACTACTGTAATATATCCCATTGAAACATTTCTTCGATTTAGTGAGGGACCGATTTAAAGCGAGTTCCTTTAGCTATCTTGCATTAAATCGACATCAAACTATATTCAATGCGTTCCAAACTGACATACTGTCAGTGCCTGAAGGTTTGCTGCTGAGACTGAGTCAGGATTTATCTTTCAACAAAATTTACATTTAGTGTAAAGTGGTCTTGCATAAACTGAGAGGTTACTTAGTTATATTAGAAAACTTACTTAGAAGTCTTTCCAACATCCACCTTGAATGGGCCATGTGAAATGTGTTATCAGTCACTGGTGTGTGTGTATGCGTGTGTGTGTGTGTACATGTGGTGTCCTTTTAAGAAGGTTAATTTTACAGAAAACTCACCATAATCTCTACGAATAGCATATAAAATGCTGTACCTTTTGGTAATTCTCTACTTTCTTTAACTCAATTAGTCTTTTCAATTTTAATTATACAAGGAGGAAGGGATATCTCACATGTATTGCCATCATTTGTGTAGATTTCTGTTCAGTTGTTTTACACAAAAATCTGTTGTACATAATGTCCTGACAAATCCAAGTCCTAGGTACGTATGAGACTATCTGCAGTACAACATAAAAACCTGCATGCCCCTGATCATTATTCCTGAAGGTTGGAGAGCAAAGCTTATCTTCATCTGAAATTACTATCACTATAAAGGACTGGTATAACTACCAGTATGTTACTCCCATACAACAACCTGGTTATAAGACACACTTCCTAATACAGTAAGACCTCACTATAACAGACTAATTGGGGCTCAGGCCAGTCCGAAATATGCGAAATTCCGATAAAAGCGACATCCAGACTTACCCCTGCTAATCCGGACTTTTTCCGATATATCAGACATTAGTCCGGATTGCATCAGTGGTTTTCACCACCATTGCAGTATTGTACTGTGTTATACCTTCACTACATTAATCAAATGGTATAATAATACTGTACTGTGCACTGAAAAACATGTCTTTTACTTGTCTTATTGTGGTTAACATAGCTAAAAATGTCAGGCAGTCCGGACTGCTTTCTGGTTTTATCGGACTTTTTCCGATATATAGGAGTTTAGTCCGGTAGCTCCTCGAGTCCGATAAAAGCGAATTCCGGTCTACTGAAGTCCGTTACATCGAGGTTTTACTGTACTGCTAACACACGGAGCATGTACCGTACACAGAACAAGTGCCAGTGACAAAACAGAATGGATATCCAAGAACAGCACTGCCTATCACAGCATGTGCTTCCAAGAAGCCACCTTCTTCTTTTTCGAGTTCACCTCACCTGGCTAGCCACAGCCACTGTCACTTTTCCCGACTCCATGACGCATGCCAGACAGCCACTCCAGCATCGTGAAAAAGCTTGTTGATGACAGATGCAATGACCCCAAATTGGAACCTCTTCGGGATTTTCTTCTTAAACTCACAATCTCCAGTGCCACAGAGCTGGAAAATCCTTCACTTGCTCAGCTGAAAAGGCCTCTGCCTCTAAGGACCTAAAATGTGGCTTGATGTCATCCTTGCTTCTATGCGATGTACATGAGGATATGCATTTCCACTGTGCAGGGGCCTCTCGTACACAAAAACATCAGATAACATTTTATCATCGTTACCACATTTCAATATATTTGAAAATTTTCTCAGACAAATAAAAACATAAGAATCATATAACAAATGATTATGGTGTTTACCAAAGGTAGTAAAACAATCATAACATTTCTGAATATAGTTTTTGTTCTGACTAAAGTTCAACACAGCAGTTAAAACACACTACTTGGCCACAAAAAGGATGAATTCTAGCAAGAGGAAGGAGACTATGGAGTTTTGGACAGCAACAGTGAGTGTGGATGTCCACAAATGGGTCTGGTGGTCGAATGTGCTTGGCTGTCCATGACACTCCTGTGGTAGCAAAACTGGACATCCACTGGTCCCCATGTAACAGCAGCTCAAGTTTAGAGCTCTTCATCACTAACCTAACACAGGTAGCAACAAGTCAATCTGCACCTCAAATCAAAGTGATATGACGGGTGAATAAAATACTAATTCCCATATTAGTTTATTAACTGATCTACAGACTTTTGACACCATTTTCATTTGCATATAGGCAAAGGCAAACAGGTTATTCTCTAGTCTGTTTATATTATATTTACAGTAAGATATCAGTTACTCAGTAAAAACTTCAACAGAGCATTATGTGACCCTTTTAGTTAGGTCAAGTTGAATCTGTAGCATCTAATATCCAAACTGACCACTTTAGGGTGCAGTGTTTAATATGGTTTTGTTGAAAAAAAAAAAAAAAAAAAAGCTCAATAAAACTGTACATGTGTTCAGTTTCTGATTTGGCGTCTGTAATACTTCCACAGACAAGTAAAGAACAAGTCACTTATGCGAGGAATGTCCTTATGATGATAAAAGCACTGGGTTCTATTTACACTTGCAAAATAAACTTTATACAGTACATAAAATCATCCATTGCTTTCACTAAAATATCCTACTCCCCTAAACATCTATTCTCAAAACTGGATCCAAATTTCACTAGCATGTACAGTACACCACTGTAAAGAACTTTTATTATTAAGGCTCAACAACAAAGCACAAACTGATGTTCCCAAACAGTTACTTGATATAAGATGAACACTGTTCCACTTATGGTCAACTTTATGTAATTTACTTCAAATATAACTGGTACTGAATCTTTGTGTTCTCCACATTCAACAACATTCATAATGCAGTTTCTGACAGTTCCATGTGTTTTTGCATCAGTGCTGAAAGATTAAATTACCATGTAAAAAAAAACAAAAAACAAAAACAGCATAAATGGAGCAAGAAACTGCCCGACTCTGCCAAATTAAATGAAAATAAGAGACTTTTTGGCTAAAGTAAATGGGATGGGGGAGGGAGAGTACCCCTGATGCACGAATTACAAGTGATACACAAGGTACAGTTCCATGTGGTTGGTAGTTTTTCAGAATGGATCTAATTGAACAAGTTAAGTGCAAGTGTAACAGGTGCTGAATAAATTAACATTACTTCAAATAACTGAGTATGTGCCATATGAGCTATGTTCCTGAAAATAATGAAACTGGTTCTGTTGCAGGTGTAATGTGTGATGCTATATATTTAACCTGTGGTTATTTTGTTCTCATGGACAACAAGTGGGGCTGACAACTGTTTATGAAATGAGGTAAAGAACCTCAACAAATTTTGTTTTGTTTTGTTTTGTTTTGTCTTTTATTGTGGTCAATAATATCCCTCTATGAGCAAAAATACGAACTGGATCCCCAAAAGTTACTGAGAAATGTATAATGCAGAAAACTGTCAATACAACTGGCAAAAATTGCAACATGGCAAAAATTGCATCCACTGAATATGAATCTTTGTAATATACAACTTACAAACTGGTTAATATAATGGTATACATGTATATAAGTATTGTCTTACCATGCACAATAGGTATTTATCACAAAGATTTACAAGCAAGTGAAGACAAACAAATACAGGAACGCAATAACAATGACTCATGCAAGGACTGCAAAGGTAGTGAGAAAAAATATCTCCAAACACCAAAAAAGTTTCTTGGACATACAAATAGGATATGGTCATGACCCTCATGGGTTACTTCATTATTGTTGCCAGTAACTTGTTAGCTACAGTGGCACTGTACATGGCATTCAAACTTGCCATAAAATGAAATGCATGACCAGAGCTAATATACAAAACAATTTTGAGAAACTGCGATATGTTGGTACTTGGCACAAATTTCATCATACAAGCAAATGCTGATGATGAGAATTCAATGATGAGTGTGAGATATATAGATAAGGCTGGTATTAGGCAATAATGTGTATGAGCAACGACATTCTTCATTACATCATTCATTATACACAACAGCTAACAATGCTAAGCCTTTTAAGTGTATAACCTCCAACGACAGCTATTTAGAAGAGGAAAAATTAGCTGATGTGAAGTTTTATTTTTTCAGTACATGTATGTTAAGGCACAAAAAATAGCTGGAAAGTTTATGGCCAAGCCAGTTATAAGTACATGACATCCAAAAGTAACATTATTAATTATTGTGGGTATTCTTGAGTACCTTTCCAAATGCTTCAGCATGTGCAAATGACTATGATGTATGTACAGTACTTAAATTGCACAGATTTACAACTTTTCATTCACTCCATCGCATAGGAAGAGGAAGAAAGGCACGAGGAAGATGAAAATGATCAGCACACAATCACAAAATTAACTGCATTCACTACAAACTTAAATCATTCATGAAAACTGAAATAATTTCCATCTTCAGGTAACTACTTATGGTCAGGCACTGATTCATTTTCTGCCAGACTTTCCCTGGCTTTAACGTTAATTTTTTCTGGTTTGTTTTCACCAGCCTTGTGGCTAAATCTATTTGATGGGGCAGTGAACCCTACTGACTGGCGCCTTCTCTCCCCTGTCGTTGTGGTCGTGGTAGTATTAGCAACCGTGGAGACTGGACTTTGGTGGTATGTAGGTGAAGAGAGAGGGGAGGCAATGTTGGGAGGAGGAGAGGAGAGAGGAACAGGCAGAGAGTGCGGGGAAGGGGACTGAGACACAGAGGGAGTGTTAGGTTGTGGGGTAAGCTGTTTGAGTAGTGATATGGCAGTGGCCCTATCTGCCAGGTTCTTGACTTGAACTAAACTAGGAGACTCAGTTTCCTTAAGGACTACTGGTTTGTTTGCTGGGTCAGGGCAGTGGTTAGTTCTTTTACCTGAAGCCTGAGCTGGGCTCTTCCTGCGAGTGGGATCTTTGTCTTGCAGCATACGAGAAATGCGCTGCTTTAAGGGTGTGTCTGAAACTAGCTGGGGGCCAGAGGGCGTTGGGACAGCCAGTGTGTGACTGGCTACAGGGGTGGTGACAGTTACTGTGCTAGTCAAGGGGCGGACAGGGCTGGAAGGGGGTCGAACTGGGCTGGATGGAGGGTGAGCAGGGCTGCTTGAAGGGTGAATAGTGACTGTGGCTGGGCTAGCTGGGGGCCGTGATGTAACTGTAGCAGGGCTGGTAGGGGGACGAGAAGTGACTGTAGCAGGAGCACCAATCTGTCCCTGATCCTGAGACACCCTGATCTGTACAGCCTGCAAGAGGATCTTCATTTCATCTGTGATCTGTGGTTGCTCTTGTGCATCCCCAATTTCATTTCCAGCCATTCCTCCAGAATCCTGGGATGCCACACCTGAGGCCTCAATCACTACAAAGGACTCCCCATCATGCCTTGGAGACAGAAGTTCATGCCGGGGAACTCCCGTGTCCCGAGAACATTTTAGCACTGGAGACAGACCTTTAGAAGACTCCATCACAAATACAGGCTGTAAAGAGTTCTCTGAGGATGTGAAGGTAGGAGCAGCCAAAGACACCTGGCCAGGAGAAAGGGAATATGGGGGCTGGCCAGGAGACTGGACCAGAGCTGGTGGAAGCATCTGTCTCACCACACCTGTTATTTCACCCTGAGGAAGCTGACCAGGGGAGGAGCCTTTTAAAAGTAAGGCTTTTAGTAAGGTCTCCTGGGGGGACTTGAAGGTAGAAGTATCCTTGCCAAGCAGTGTGTGTGGTGCTCCAGGATCCCTCCTGCCAGACTCTGAGTCTGACTCAAGGGGGAGGACTCTGGTATGGCCATCATGGGGAGAAGGTTGCAAGACCAGGTGTGGTAATGCTACACGTCTGTCGCAATCTACTCCCTCATTCTTGTCCTTGTACAATACAGTTAGGTCTTCCTTTTGTAAAAAATTTACAGTTTCTTTGGAGAGGAAAGGCATGACAGAAGGCTCATTGGCATGTGGTTTGGGCAGGATAGGTTTTGGGTCTGCTGAGGAAGCATACATAAGCTTCATCTCTGTGACAGGAGTGTGCTGTGGTAGTCCTACACCTCCTCCACTACTCCCTCCCCCAGCTGAAACAAGTCCAGGGAGATACTCGTGTTTCACCGGGAACTTAGGCACTCTACCCTTGCGGCTTTTTACATACGCCAGCTGCTCTTTGTGAATCTTGTTGAGGTGCGTCCTTAGATTGGAGCGCTGAGTGAAATCCTTTTGACAAATGGAGCACTGATACGGCTTCTCACCCGTGTGGGTCCGTACATGGTCCTTCAGGTGGACGGAGAGTCTAAATCCCTTCCCGCACCACTCGCACTTGTACTTCCTCTCCAAGTCCGCCACCTACGGGGAGAACAAAAATGCTGCTAAAGATGGTGCTCGCACAATCAGCCTTTTGATCTGCATTCTTATAGCTCTGCTCTACTGCTATGGGGCGTGAAATGGTACTGTCAAAAAAGTAGTGCCATGCTTGCCTGCCTTCCTGCCTTCCTCTCAAATTTTCATCAGCTACTTGACAACACTGAAGGATTGGAAATGGGGGAGGGGAGGGGGGGATAAAATTTCTTCTCATGGAATTGTCCAATTGTACAGTTTCCTTCGAGGCAGGTTTTAAAAAATTTTCAGCAGCACTTTATCACAAGAAAATAACAGGCTTCAACTTTAAATACATAAATTCAGATGTATACAATGTATCACTACACGCACACGAAGCTTCAGTTTTGAAAGTGCACTGTACGACAAAATCCTGTATTAAAACTGTTCGAAAAATATTTGTATAAAAGTGAAAGTGCAAATGCACAAAAATTTCCAACAGCCTGATACTTAGAAACATTGGAAAAACAGCAGTAAATTCCACTTCAATCACACCTACTGGCAAACATCCATGCACTTTCTTACCCATTTACCCCTTCGATAATATACCTTTCGTATTCCCCAACAGAAACTTTTTTTTTTTTAATATCTAACTTACATAGCTCTTGTGCACATAAATACATACATACATACATACATACATACATACATACATAC
>JAGKTI010008310.1:15572-33989 GCA_018397915.1 Birgus latro | reverse complement strand
TGTCCCTCCGTCCGTGTGTCCCTCCGTCCGTGTGTCCCTCCGTCCGTCTGTCCCTCCGTCCGTTTGTCCCTCCGTCCGTCTGTCCCTCCGTCCGTCTGTTCATCCGTCCTTCTGTCAATCCGTCCGTCTGTCTCAGAAGAACTACTATCCACGTCTGTATAGCCTACTAATAGGGGTAGGAACGTGGAGCTGGGAACGCCTCCTGTATTAGCACTGCAATGTAGCGTACGTACTGTACCTTCTGCAGCATAAATGGAAGGTTGGGAGCTGATAGGTTTCGAAATGGGCACTCAGAATGATGCCATGTTCATTTTGCAGTATTGGTACTTTTCAGTTCCCAGTTCGTGTCATCACATCACAAATATGCAGATTTATTTATTTATTTTTATTTGTGTATTTTTATTTATTTTTGCTGAGGTTATCTGGGGTTTCTTTCTTCTTTGATCTATATTTTTAAATTTATGTGCTCTGGATACCCCACCCCACTGAATGAGGAAAAATTGGTTTAGGATGATGGACGATGTTGATAAATGATAGGTGTACCATAATATATATTCATACTAAAATATCATCCATTTTTTTTTACCAGGAAAACATCGCCAAAACAGCAGAACAAAATTGGCTGGGTGGTATTAGGCAAATTTGTGCGTGTGTGCGGTGCTTGCAATCATGACATGCAAAATGTATCCTGTGATAAATCGCCTGAATATGAGTTTACATTTTGCGGCAACTCCACCTACCGGAAATAAATCTAAATAACATATGAACCACTTCAGCCCGTTAACGTGCTTTGTATTTTATTCTTGCTGTTTTTTATGGCAATTACATTCAGCTTCGAGAAACCCTCTTAGAGTGAATGGGTAAAAAATAAATAAATAAATAAATAAATAAATATCTCCACAAAAAAAATCTTAAGAGAATAAAGTCGTCTGTAGGTAGCTAAAATATGCGTCAAGGACCTACTTTTAAATTTCGTTCTTAATAAATCCAGGAGACAATATTAAGATTAGACAAGACCTTTCGAACTGCAGGGGTCAGATATTGCTTTCATTAGCCGCTTCGCTACAAGGAAGTACAAAATACAGTAGGTTCATATACCACTAGGAGGCTATCAGCTAGACTGAAAATTATCGCACTAAGGTTGTAATCAGCGTATGTGACAAAAGATTTAGTAAAAGGAAAGCTCTCCCCCACCCACCACTTACTCCAGGAAACTAACGGACAAGGAAAAAAAAACAGTATGATTTCTAAGAGTAACTAACTAGAACATTTTATTGGAGAAAATATAAGAGGTAACATTGTGATCGCTTCCATCTGTAATCTTTAATTCCGAAAATAACAGTCACAGAGAACAAGGCTGCGAACGCGATGACCTAAAACACACACACACACAATTCGTGGTTACATGAAGTTAATATAAATTTGCATTCCATTTACAAGAGTTCATTAACTGCAAGGGTTTAAGAACGTCGAAAATAGTTATCTATACTTTTGCACTTTTGACAAGATCCAGCAATTTTTTCTCGAGTTCCAATGCCCAAATGATACAGAAATTTTCATCGTTGACCTTTTAGTTTCATTCCTCTATTTTCAGTTGCAATACTTCTGCATTTCCAACAAAGAAGTCGAACAGATCAAGGACGCAGGCAGGTGAAGACAGTCAAACAAGCCCCAAGAAAGTTAAGGAATGGCAAAACTCACCAGATTCTCGCCAACACGTGACCTTTGTTTATATTACGAGCAAATAAAGGAGAATACAGGGAGACAGATACTTGTGGATAGGCAGAACGAAATTTAACCCATCACAAAGTTCACCAGACACCACAGGGTAAATTTACCTCTTTCCGGAAACAAACAAAGCAGAAGGAATGGGACAGGCAGACCGACAGACAGATAGAGCAGACAGAGACGACAGAACGAGACAGAAAAACAGGAAGAACTAGAAAAAAACACGTCACAAATATGCTAAGGCATCACTTAGCTAACAAGACCCGCACCGGCATGTGACATTTACCTTTTTTGAAGAGACAAGAGCAGAGCAAAGAGACAGACAGACAGATAGTACGAAACCGACTGAGAGGGAGAACAAGATGCAAAAAAAATCACAAGTTATGGTATTACAGTTCTCCACCACGTAGCATTTACATACTTCAGGATACAGAAATAACGCAAAGAGAGAGAGAAAAAAAAAAGCAGAGAAACACACAAACAGACGGAATGAGACAGACAGACTTAACTGGGTACAGACAAGTCCCAAGAAAATTAAGGTATCAAAAATTCGCCCAGCTCGTACCACCTGTCCTCATTAATTATTTCAGAAGACAGAAACAGAGTAAAGAGAATTAAAAGAAGCAGGCAGACAGACAGAGAACGCGACAGACAGACAGGCAAACAGAACGAGATATAAACAAGACACAATAACCGTATTTCCAAACCAACCAGACTCGCACCAACTTTCAACATATACGTATTTCAAGAGACAGGAATAGATTAAAGAGACAGACAGAAAGATGGAACGGAACAGACAGACAGGCGGAACGAGATAAAAAAAAATGATAATGAAAATAATAAGCAAAGGTATCCCCAGACCAACCACACCCTCGCCACCCATTGACATTTACCAATTTCTGAGGGCAAGAATATCGCGCCAAAGTCGACTTATCAGTTAGGTTGTCGGATGCAGGAGTGTGAGAGCGTGGCGGTGAAGAGCGTGGCGGTGAAGTTAGTGGCAAGTTTGTTTGAGAAGAGTAGTAGAAGCTGGTTAGCCCTTCAAACCGAGGACGGAGGTTATGCTTTAGTC
This sequence comes from Birgus latro, assembly GCA_018397915.1. NCBI lineage: Eukaryota > Metazoa > Arthropoda > Malacostraca > Decapoda > Coenobitidae > Birgus > Birgus latro. The sequence continues at coordinate 31,189 of JAGKTI010008310.1, read as the reverse complement.
GTGCTCTTCAGTAGTGCTCTCTCTCTCTCTCTCTCTCTCTCTCTCTCTCTCTCTCTCTCTCTCTCTCTCTCTCTCTCTCTCTCTCTCTCTCTCTCTCTCTCTCTCTCTTTTATTTTTTTGGATATACTGTATATGTGTGTGTGTGTGTATGTGTGTGTGTGTTTACAGTATAATGTTTCCTTTTCTCCTGTTATGTTTCCACGCCACTACTGCCAAGGGTCGCTTTGCTTCAGCTGATGATACTTTACAAGTCCCTCGCCACATAACACTGCCTATGGCTACTCAAGTACTTCCTCCACTTTCACTAAAGCAAGAAGATCGTCTTGCCCTCAAGGAGATGTAAGGCAGCAAGGAACACTGTAAATAATACAGCACTGTAGTCCAATGAAATTACCGACCAACAGAACCGGACTATAACACTTCAACTGATGTTCTTCTTTAACCTCGAGAGGTTTGACACAAAGAACCAACAGAACACTTGGACAAGAACTGTCTTAATTTTTTATAATCTTAGAGTCATACTTTTATCAGTCACATTTCGGTGACCACTAAGCAGCAGTCTACCAGACACCACTGAACATAATTTGCCCTCTCATTAGTGGGTTCCCTGGAGCCATGGTTTGCCGATAAACAGCTCATCAGACTCTGAAAGACATTAGACACTCTCTCATGTGTCAAAGCAACTGGACTCACCTGCGCTTCAGTCCAGCAAGCATAAGATTAGGTAATTCTCCTGTGGATCCCTGAAACCTGAATCCTTTTGTTGGAACTGTCTTTCATTCCCATTGTTATTCGTTCAGTTGTTATCCGCCAACTGAAAACGGCACCCCAGCGAACACGCCTCAAGTTGACATCTATACACTCACTGACACAATTGGGCAGTTAAGGCAACATTTGCAGCACCGAACACCTTCCGACAGAATGCACCCCACAGCACACAAACCCCATATGCTCCTTTCAGTATATTATAACCCATCACACATGGATCCGGTGAGAGGGATAATTTTCAGATATTTTCCTCTATTTTCATCAAGTTATTCACAGGTAGTTTTTCTCCCACTGCACAGTACATTATTATACTTTGTGTCCACCTGCCCTTGTCCCACTTTTATAGATATCAATTGTCATTATCTTTTCTGTTACTGGAGACTGAAGTCAGTTCAAATAACGAAATGTGGAAAACCTTCAGGCAATCACGTTCATAGATTTTGCAGCTTTTGAATTGTACGGTGTATAAATTACTCCCAGTAATAGCACCATATTTTTCTTGAATACACTTCTCTTGCAACTCAGCCATAATTTCCTCAGAAAATTCTTGTTGGTTTACACTGAAAACGGCGTCCGACACGGAGACTGTCATTGTGCCGCGATTTCCGCCACAATACCGGTATTTTGTGCAGACGCTAGATTAGGATAAGTTGGCTATGTTAGTTAAGTATTTAGAAGTGTGCAAGAAAAATTTATAAAGCAAAGGTTTCGTTTGTCAATAAGTAATTTTTGTAACTGTGGTAAGAAATGGTGAAATCCATCAATGTACTGTTCTACAGGTTTACCAAGAGTCTATGGTAAGAAGGATGTGTCAGATCATTGTCGTGTCTAATGCATATACAGACATTATAGGGTATGGGTCAACATTCTAAGTGGCCATGGAGACTTCGTAATACCTCCAATTTACTCGTAGTCTCTGTATTACACCCCATTATCCAATTGTATGTTACTGATGAAAACTATGTGATCTTAAAACGATATAAACAGCATGCAAAAGAATAATAAGAATTCATATGCAAAATAAATCGCTTATGTAGAGGTGCAACAAAGCCTTCTGTGCTGCTCAGAATATTGTCCTGTGTGCCAGCTTTATTTATGAAAAGTCAGATGCTCGAAAATTTTTCTGTAGTGGAAGTCTACAAGTCAACTGGGAGTGTTTTCCTCTCTCCACACAATTCATGGCGAGGCTCACATAATCCACGTTAATTATGCAAGTTATAATGAGCACATGACTGTTTTCCCCGAGCAGGAACTTAGTCAAGACTCGGGCGGGTGGGGGAAGACTGAGCGGGGAGGCTTCTTAATATGCATATCACTCTCGTGCATTCTTTTGTTGTGAGATCTGAGGAATCTTGGGGAGAAAAACAGGAACATACGTTTTTTAATCAAGCCTTCAGACCCTTCCGTATGCGTGGTCTTTCCTTCCCTATTTGAAATCCTGTTGTGGTAAGAAGTAGACGCCAGCAGACACGACCAGTACCCGTATAGACCTTGGACCATATAGACTGAGTTCAGTCATAAGGCTGAGTGATAGTGGTAACTTTTATCAGATGTGAAATAGTAGGATGAAAGAGTTCATAAAATTTCCTGCAACAGATTAAGTATGAAGTCTACAGAACTGAATATAAAGGGTATAATAACCTATAGAATAGGCGGTGACTTTCACACACACACACACACACACACACACACACACACACACACACAAACAGAGACACAACATTGAGAGAGTGCGGTGTCATATGTTGCAACACCTCGCAAGTGGGAATTTCGGCGTGACAGCAGACTTTAACGGCAAAGTTGTGACGTTTCCCCAGAAGGCAGTAATGAAGCTAAGTTGTTGGCGGCACGTATACTGGTTGGCATGGCAAGTTTCGTTGCAGTTCTTCCTTGACAATTTACTTTGCTTAGTATTCATTAATTCGTATGTTGTATTTTTCTGTGCTACTTTCAGACGCTTTAATTCAGCTGAGGAGAGATTTTTTCGAACTGTAGGTGTTAGCTATAACCTTGATTAACCCCTTCCATACAGAAGACCTTTTCTAAGTTAAATATAATCGTCTGGAAGTAGTAAGAATGAAGAAGAAAGACGTCACCGGACTGACAGTATCAAAATTCATTTTGGATTTTTCTACAAGTATAAGTGTATGCTTCATAAAATGTATAAAGATGTAGAGGTGACAATGCTGAACACCATATGAACTGGGTCGAGGCAGTATAAGCATACCTAGCCCCATCCTTACATGTATTTCTTTTTTACATCCTTTTCTGTTGCGCATTTTGAAGGCTGAGTAATTGTTAACCCTTAATGCATTTCATTTTGTGTCTGCTTATGACTACAAAGTTACTGTATTTCACTATAATGGCATTTATTGGAGTAAAAAATAATGTGGGGACGGGGTCGCAAGTGGTGTTGCAGCATCGACCTAATTCAAATAGTGTTAAGCACTGTGCCATCTCTGTATCTTCATACAGTTGTTTACTGTTTCGCTTATTTTTTAAAGACACTTGTACTCGGATGTTATGAATGTTTTTGTACATTATTTAATTTAGATGAACGTCGTACTTGCGAGAGAGTTAATGGAGGCTCTGACAAACTTCCACCCATTAGAAACATCTCTCTTAAACCGAATCAAATTGTCTGAAGATAATCACAAAAAGGATCAGTCAGAGTGCACAACCCTCGCCATACATTCGATTTAAGGCTGAACTTTTTCCTGTGACCTTGATCTTTGCCCATTTCTCCCCATACTCTTAACACTTCATCCTTGCTTGACCATCAACCCCTCCACTTTGATCAAAATTAGATCACAAATGTTTAAGTTGACATCGCCTGGTGATACTGGCCATTGTCCAATAACTTTATTCTCAAAACAGAAAGACTTCTACTTTGGCTGACCTTAAACCCTTCACACAAGCTTTGTCCTAATTAAGTAACAAGTCTTTAAATGGCAAAAACTTTGAGCTTGTCCTTTGACCTTTTCCTTTGACCGATTGTTCTCAGTACTAAAACTCTTCACCCTTTTCTCAAAACTGTTAGAGCTGACCATACCCCGATACATATGACCTTTTTCGGCCAATATCTGTCAAAGATTTTACCCACTGGAAAATGATATCCCTTTGCGAGAAAGCAAGACAATCTGTTATGCCATTTTGGAGGAGGGCAAAGCTAACAAGGAAGAAAAAACCAGTAGAGTATAGACAAGTTGGCGGTTTTGTCGATTATGTTTTAGGGTTTTAGCATTATGTTTTTGCTGATTTGGGTGTATCCTTGTGTGCAGGAAAGCTCCAGGATCAAGTCTAGATGTTCATTAAGAGGTAAAACCTTTGTGTTTGGGAGTTACGGAGGAATATGTATGCTAGGACTAATGAGCATATCGGCGTCATCCCTATTTAGCGTTTCTGTCGACACTCCAATATCATTTTAATATCGACATGTGGAAATTACGTCGTTGGTAGGACGTATTCTCACTCAGAAGACGTCGTAGTACTTCTTCCTCGGTGATTTATTTTGCTTATTACACCTCGATCTTCTCGTGAGTATTATTTATACGTACACCTTTTTGATTGGCACTGTTTATTAACTTTCAAAATAATATTAACTTCTTCACAAAGAGGACGTAATTTATATTTAAGTCGTGCCATCTCCAGACCTATTCATGTAACTTGGGGGAGACTCTTCAAACTGGGGAGGCAAGATATCGTCTTCCTTACCCTTTAAGTAGAAGTCCATCCTAAATTTAATCCTGTGAATCAGTGTACGCATTTTTTCAGTTTATTCTTGCTATTTACAGGCGATTGTATATAACTTAAGGAGAGTTCTTGTTTAGAGGGGCTTAATGAAGGCCATATCCAAACCATCATTCTCGAGAAAACACCCCTAATCTGAATGAAATCGTCTGGAGGTGGCAAAAATTTAAAAAAAAATAATAATTCTTGAAGTGAAGGTGTTATATGGTTGAAATGCGTCGTAGCTGTGAAGGGGTCTGGGTGTCAAAGGGAGCATGAACTGCCGAGGAAATCATGTTAAGGAATTTATTAAGCCAACCAGAACGAGGCCAGGCTTGTCGGGATTCTCTCTCCTCAGCCAACAAACATTTCTTGGTTTTCGTGGCTATCATTTTTCCCTTATTCAGTTGAAATAACAATACTAATAATAATAATAATAATAATAATGCTTCCAGTTTCATGTCATAATCGTCTCCTTTTGAGCCACACACATCTTTGGAGCGGCAATAACAGAGGGAGCTGGTTCTGAATCTTTGCTTCTTTCACTTCAACAGACACTTCCTGGTTTTAGTAACTCAGCCCTAACTATGCCGGTTCCTGAAAAAAAAAAAAAAAATCTGAATTTTCGTTATTTTAAGCTCTATTAGTTTGATCACGGCTTTTTTTTTCCTTCCTTCGCATCTTCAGGTGTCTGTAATCAGCTAATGGGGGACCTCTTGTACTGAAAGGGACTAGCGATCGTACAAGTAACCCCTAAAGTTTCGAAAACTGTCTCCATAAATAAAAATAATCTTCTGTCGGCACTCGCTAATAATAATAATAATAATAAAATAATAATAATAAGATAGTAGTAACAACAACAACAACAACAACAACAACAACAACAACAACAACAACAACAACAACAACAACAACAACAACAACAACAAAACAACTAGAATGGCACACAGGAGAGCGCATAATATTAATAATAATAATAATAATAATAATAATAACTAGAATGGCACTCAGGAGAGCGCATTTCCCCGCTAAGGCCAACATGCAGCTGGAAAAAGACTACCCCCCAGTAAAAGCATATTTAAATCCGCTAGATCCGGATTTTTATATGAATCCGCGTCAAACCGTACACATTCGTAGATACCAACATCCTAAATATTTTTTTTTTCAAGACCCATTCAATATTCCCCGAAAGTTTTACGAAAATGTCAAAAAACGCCCTATGTCGCAATGTTAAAATAAAAAAATAAAACAAATCCTGGATCTGCACCTTTATCCAGATCCGCACCAAAATTTGATGGAGTCTGTTCTGGGCCAAGGTCCATTCTTCTACCAAGTTTCGTGGAAATCCGTCCAGTAGGTTTTGTGTAATATTGCTCACAAACCAACAAACAAACAAACGGACATTGGTGAAAACATAACTTTCTTCGCGGAGGTAATAATAATAATAATAATAAAAATAATAATAATAATAATAATAATAAAGCATTCGTAGTGAAGTTAACAACGTTATGTTCCAATCACTGTCACTTATATTCATTTACCCTTTTCAGAATAATCGTGGTTCAGTTTTGATATGTTCCCAGGAGGAACCTTGGCGTGTCGCAGATTTATTTTTCTGATAACTATAAATTGTTTAACCCGAGTACACGCCGCCCTGCATGTTCATGCAGCCACCAGGTAAAATGGTGCGTTTTTTTTTTTTTTTTTTTTGCGCAGCAGGCTTCGCAGCACCTCTTCTTTAGCCATTTATTTTGTTTATTATACCTTGTGCTCTCTATCATGTATCCTTATGTGTAATCATCTGCATTTGGTGATGTATTTTAATTGCTTCCTCCTCCTACCTTCAGACGCTTTTACTCTGTTTGAGGTAAAACATTTGGTAATGTAGGCGTTAGTGGAGACTACTGTGCATCTAACCTATAGGCTGAGCAGCAACAAAGCACAGTAATTAAAAAAAAAGTCACAGTATTTAAGGGGTGAAGGTGTATTATGCTACATTAACCAGATAAAAAAGCAAGAAAATTCCCATAACCCAACGAAAATACGACCCTAAAGACTGCAGCAACAACAACAAAATTCTCCCACTAAACACAAGCATCATGGGCTTCTTTTTTTCCTTTTCAGGCAGGACAAACCGGCCTCCACACATCACCAGGACCGCAACAATAGCCCTTCCCCACCATGTACCCATTTGCTGCCCCTGCCTTTCTTCACCCTCCCCCCTTTTGTCTCTCCTGTTTTCCTCTCCTAGCCCCTGCTCACTCCTTTTCCTGACTCCCCCACTGGTTCCCCTCCTTTCTGCTCTCCCCTGCATCCTTCCCTGACTCACCCCTCCCCTTTACTTTTTCCATGCTCCATCCATCTTCCCTTCCCCTACTCGGCCCCACTGCTTCCCTCTACTTCCCCTCCCTCCTGCTCCTCCAATAGCTTTCCCTGTTTCTCCTGCTGTTTCCCTGCTCCTCCTGCTTCCCTTCCCCCACCAACTCACCCTCTAGTTCCCTTGCTTCTCCTTCCCATTGTATACCCTCCCCTTTCCTCCCCCTAACTCCCCCCAGCTCGCTATTACTCTCGCACGAAACAACAACGAGTTCCTCCATTACATTTCCCGTGCTCGCGTGTTTTAGTAGCGGTGGTTCCTCGTTACTCGCGAGTCTCTTCATTTGTCTCTCTCTCCCTCGCCCAGTAAAGGTTTCATATTAGGCTCATTTTGCACTTGGTACAGACTTAATGAGGGGATATGTTTGTTTTCGGAGTGGGCCGCGGCTTACATGCCCAAAATTTTTAAAGCGCCTGTGGTTTTCGCTCATTACAGGACTTTTGCGTTTATTTGTAGGTAAAAATGCCTTACATTTAAAATCCGTTTACAAGGAGAGGTTTCCATTATAAAAAGTAAATACGTCTGATGTTAGCTAGAAATACATATGGCCCGGTGCTGGAGAGGGATGCCTTCACGTTGTGGCGCTGTTATAAATGGGTGACTCCTCTGCCCGGTTATGCAAACGTCCTTCAGTTCCCTCCCTAACCCCCAAAAGGAGGATGGTGGACTGCAGAAGAAGGACAGCTTCAACCTGTGTAGTCCACTGGGTTCATGTTCAAAATGAACCTGGGGTTGCAGCTACTACTACTACTGTACAGTATTTAGCCTGTTTCACTGATAATTTTATTCATCTGAGAGAATCTCTTTGGAGCTAAATAGTTAAAGGATATTTTCGTAATCCTTTCATTTCAGAGCATATACAGTATTCTCTGACCACCAGCAGACTATTAAATGAATATCCATCCAAAAGTATCCTTACACAGCTATTAGGTTGAAACGAGGCTGTGTCCTCGTGGTATCCCAGATGTTGCAAAGTCTACCCCAGCTACAAAAAAAAAGCAAGTTGGCGTCCAGGTGACAAGCAACTGGAATGGCATCTGGGGTGGCATCATCCTTGGAGACACAAGTTGGTGTACAAACTGCTAAAGCGTGGCATGTGTGAAGGTTGTATAACACCCCTCCCTGTCAGTCATGCCTTCCTTCACAGCCACCAGCACCACTCCTTCAGGATTGCATCAGAAACCTGGAAACACAAGTCACTGAGTGAGGGATCCTGGATATCCCCTACAATTTATTGATTTTGTCTTATCGTGTCCCCACTCCCATCAGCTAAACCATCAAGTCCTCAAAATTTGACATGACTACATCAATATTCTTACGCAGTTGTGCACAGAGGTTTGGCTAATAGCAGTAGACCTGAAGGATGCTTTATGGCATGTTTTAGTCCACACCCAGGGAGCTCTTCAGTGCGTGGGGTGCAATGGCCTCCTAGGGAACCCCACAAAATCTAATCTCCTTCACTCCCAGAACACAAAATGGCATAGCTTCTCTATATCAGCTTGACTTTCCAGGACAAAAGGTTATGAATGGATAAGAGGCAGGATTGGTGGTGTTGAGACTTAGGGTCGTATTCTAAGTGGCCTTGTGGATTTCATAACATATCTTCCTTGGAGATTTATTCTGATGGTTATACACTAGTATCTCAGTGTATGGTTTTTATTCAAAGCTGATAGCAGTAGCATCTGCAGCGGCAGCGGCATAAGGAGGAGAAGGAGAAGGAGGAGGAGAAGGAGGCAGGAGGAGGAGGAGGCAGGAGGAGGAGGAGGCAGGAGGAGGCAGGAGGAGGAGGAGGCAGGAGGAGGAGGAGGAGGCAGCAGGAGGCAGCAGGAGGAGGAGGAGGAGGCAGCAGGAGGAGGAGGAGGAGGAGGAGGATTATCTGAATGTGAACACAGTGAACTGCGGGTAGAAATTACCTTTTTCCTGCAGACCATCTTCCCCCTTTCTTGGTAATGAGGGAACTGACGGATGTTTAAATAGCCAGGCGAAGGAGCCACCACGTGAAGATATCTGTCGGTATCTTAAGTGTTGCAGGGACTGCTCATTCTGCTGATTTGGGTGTGACTGTCAGATGAAACTGGAAATGAATATATGATGTGGGTTGGACATTGATAACACTGGTCGAGCCGTCCCTGCAACACGAGAGGTCGCCCCGAGTGGAATAGGAGCGTTATACGTTATTTGGACTGCGTATTAAAACGATTTTCCTCAACTCGGTCCATGCCTGGTATGTCACTCGGCCATAATGCAGAACTTCTGCGTGTCAGAATTCTTTTATTCTCCGGACTGCCTATCTTTGGAACTCGTTTCCCCAGAAACGTTTCCCCCCAGACTTTAACCTATGGCTGTTCAAATCCAACTGTTACTGACTTCTTTTATGAATGGAGGACACCTGTTATCAGGTGTATGGATTTTTTGTTATTCATTTGTTTTTCCTTTCTCTGTTTTGTTATTGTGAAAAAAAAGTATATTAAGCCACTCACTGATATTCATTTTTATTACACTGGGCATGCCGTTAGTAGTTCTTTCATTTTCGTCCTTTCTCTTTTTTTCTTCTTTACTGTCTTTATCTTCACAGCACACTCTTTTGTGTAGCAAAAAAAAAACTCGAAAATACCATTAGGCCTGTTGTTGTTTGCTTTACTTTGTGCTCTTGTGTACTTGTTGCTGGATCCTACCTCGCCGCATCCTTAGGTCAAAAATATGATGATGATGATGATGATGTGGTGTTGATGATAGTGATATTGTTGTTGGTGTTGATGATGATGAAAATGATGATGTTGAGGTAGATGTTAATTTCGATGTTAATATTGATGCTGACGTTTATTTCGATGTTGATGTTCACGAGAAAAGAATACAGACGCCAAAACGAACCGAGCTGTCTTTGTCCCTTATCAATTCTACGTGACTGGGTAAAGGAACAGACTCCCTCCAGTATTTCTTATTACCCAACGTACCTCTCAGACTTTCCTCCTCATGTTGCTCAGTTATGAATATGCATGATCCTTCAGTGAATAACTTTCCCCAGGGCTAATTTCAGAATGAGCCAACTTTTGCCACAAGTTCTCGGACAAGTTAGGTAGTATTTCGTGCGATTTGTTCCTCAATAAACTGCATTAGAAGCTTTATGAAATGCTGGCGACTTCGGCCCATAACATTCTTCGGTCGGCCATATTCTCGTAGGCGTTTTCCGTTTCGTAACACTTCTTTTCTCACCGATTTATTTTGCTTATTGTGCCTTAAGTTCGATACCTTTACGTCTTTTGTGTTTAATTCTTGCTATCATGGGATGAGTTTATTCAGCTAGAGAGACTTTTGTTTGGAGAGATTAGAAATAACCTTCATTAACTTCTTCATTACTAACATCCCCCAAGATTAGGAAAATCTTATGGTGATAGGAAAAATAGCATACCAGTACCTCAACATATTCGTGTTTGCTATATGTCTTTTCCCAAAAAAAAAAAAAAAAAAAAAAAAAAGTATTGTTTGTATCGATTTTCAAGTTTTCTCTATAATTTTTTTCACCATTGACATAGCTTCAGCCAGTAACATACAAGAGGGTATGAAGTTGCAATAGGCGCAATAAATCCGCAAGGGAGCTATGAAGCCTCTTATGCCAATGAGAATACGGTTTATTTTGTTTTGTGAACTGCTAAGACTTGAATAACTGTTGTTTCTTGAGTAAAGCAAGAGAACTATATGTTATGGCAACAAGTATGATAATATGTCTGGTTCTGAGACGAAACATTTCTTAGATATGGAGCAGAAGTTTGGATTCCCTGTTATTCTGTATATTTTCACTCGACGGGTGAATATAATCTGTACCATCCAGCAAACATTTTCAGTGCGAGATATCTTTTAAGCTAAATAAAATCGTCTGTCGGCAGCATTAATAAAACTCACCTCGTGTGGGTGGAGATATTTTCGTAAAAGATGAATTTTGTGCCTAACCGCTTCACAATTATAAGTCATTTCTAAGATACCAGAATCGTTTAGTGGTAGCAAGTAACTAAAAGAAAGAAAGAATAGAAGGAAGGAAGGAAGAAGGAAGAAAGAAAGAAAGACAGGCAAAAATAATAGCCGTCATCATACTGAAGTGGTTGTCGCTCCTTGCAAACTCACCCTCACCACCCTCCTTGTTACCTCAATATGATGACGACTTTTCGTTTTAAGTAGGCCAGCACTAGATGACTTGATCCAGCTTGAGGAAGATCTCTTGTGGTGGAGGGGTTATTGATGGCTGTATGTAATACCTCTTATTAGAAAAATCTCTCCTAAGCAGAATATATACTCATCTGGAGAAGGAAAGAATAAGAGACGTCATGATAGCCACTGAAGGGATTGATGAAAATAATTCCTAAACGATGATGTAGAGTGTGTTTATACTGTACATATAAAATTTTACTCAGGAAAGAAATAAAAGAAAAAAAATAATAAGGCCTTTCCGACGTAAGGACTGACACCCTTCCCCCGTAATTGTTTTTCAAAACAGATAAATAATGAAATATAGAAATACTTAAAGACCTCATCGTATTAAAAGCTTAAATGGTTCCTGGAAACTCACCCACGCTCTTCTCTCAATACCCCCCCCCATCGCCTAAGTTTGATATCGACATGAGGAGGCGGATCTGAGGCCTCCATATATGCACTGGGGTAATACCAAACACCGCCCGGCGGATACGAGATCAGTCGGCCTCAGCGTTTGGGTAATAATGGAGTTAGAGGGTCAGCGGCGGCGGTCATAGCTGGGGGGATCATTCGAGACTAGATTACTGAGCCAACGGAGTCTCCATATGTGGGAGCTCAGACAGGCTCTTGATCCATATATAGACGTTGTCTCCATGCCAGCGGAGTCTCGATATATTTCAGACAGGCTCCTTGAACCATATACAGATTTCACTGTGCCAACGGTGTCACGATATATGGGACAGGCTAGAGACTCGATAGGGTCTCTAAGACAAGCTGTTGATCCATATATAGTCTCGAAATATTAGAGTTCAGACAGGCTCTTTGATCCATATATAGACGCTTTCACTGCCAACAGTCTTGAAAAACAGAGTTCAGACAGCCTTTTGATCCGTATATTGAAGCTTTCATGATGCGTATTTATTTTTTGCCACTACGGAAACGATTTTTTTCATCATATGAGAGTCCTGGGTTGTAAAAGAGTTGATAATGGGTGTACGATAACCAATCTAGTTCAGAATGTATATCCTAAACGAGATATTATTGTCCGCGAATGGCAAAATTAACTACTTCACTCAACGTTAGGGATTTCTCTTATAACAATGGATTAATGAAGGCTATTAGCAAATACCTTCAGTTCTCAAACTCTCCAAAGCTCAATAAAAAATACTAGAGGTAGCAAAAATGAGAATCACATCATTAGACTGAAAGGGTTAACATGAAAAATACCTCCTGTGACTGACGGGGCTAAGCTTACGCATATGGTGGTGCACAGCGTCACGTGTGTTATTAAGGGCGGCTATATATTCATGCTGTATTACGCTGGCAACCATAACAACACATCCACACAATACCATAACCACTCTGGAACCATCTCACTCTACACCCCTCTCTTTTCCTTCACCCAAGCACGTGGCTGAAGGCTTCCTTCGTGACATTAGCAGAATATACTGAGGCGCCTCTCAAAATTACACACATGCATCCTCACAACTGCAGCACTTATCGTCCCCATCCTTCACACCCCACGCATCCACCCAGCCGCCCCTCCCACCTCCTCAACCCCAAGTCCACGGTTTCTTTTTCTTTGTTCGTGAGTTTCCTTGGCTTCTCCCCGCCCTCCTTTCCTCCCTCCCTTACCTTCTCTCCTTCCCCTTCCTACTATCCACTCCCTCCCGTCCCCTGTCTCACCCTGAAATTGTGTGGCTGTTGTCTCAAAAATTGCCAGGGTAAATGCGCTGTATTGCTCCTCTTGCCACAAACCTCAGCCTCTCACCTGCTCTTAGCGCCGCCGTCATTTCTGCATTTTTGAGAGAGCATAAGTTTTGTAATCACTGCAGCTGTAGTTCCTGACGGTAACCACTTCACTCAGATGACATTTTTTTTTCTTATACCTTCAGAAGATTGTATTTGACTTAAGAGGTAATTCATGAACTGAAGAGGTTGGAAAAAGAGATCTTCCCTAAGTTGTGTCCAGTCATCGTAAGGCAGGTAAAACAAAATACAAACGACGTCGTCATGTTGAAAGGGTTAAACATGTATGGTGATCCTGATAATATGTTTGTCTTGATCCGGCATCATATCACTCAACGAACACTAAATTTCTTAATAATGTAAGCATAATGAGAACATGCAAAAAAAAATTCCGAGCAGTCTTTCGAAAGCCTGATGTTCGTTTTGCTGCTTCGTACCATCAGTGCTTATGGTAGAGTCTGAACAACACTTTTCATTATTTGGAGAACAAGAAATAATCTAATATACGTAGATGTTTTGATAAAGTAATTCTTCGAGATGTTTTGCTTGTCATTACAATATTTGATCTTCAGTTCATACTGGTAAGCAAAGATGAGTAACAAACACCGTAGCATTTTTTTCCCCCCTAGACAGTCTTAAGCAGGATGTAAGGAATTTATTGTCACTTCTCTCCGCTTCTGAAAAATACAGACAGAAACTGCGGATGGCTTAATCAAATCAAGAAGTGAAAGTGAATATGATAGATGTCTTATTAGAAAATGAGTAGTGTGCAACTAATGAAAGAACGTGTGCGAAAGGCAGCATAGGGAGCGAATGTAGTTAAGTGGCACTCGATTCCGAAGAGTTGACAGAGTGGCTAGTATAAATGATAAAGAAATTACTGGGTGGAAAAGAAAATTAGAGAGGGAGTTACAGTAAATAAGAATGGGTTAAGCGGCAGTAGTGGATAGATTTGTAACGAATGACTTAGATTACAGTAAAGAATGTATACTCAGACTTTTAGGTTGATGCATGGATCGGAGTGAGGTTCTTGAAGACTGGCAGAATTAAGGCTCTGTAACAGTGTATACAGGGACGAGGGAGTAAAAGCAAAGCAAAAACGTTTAAGGCCAACTACTCACATACCGAGCCTGCGAAATGAAGTGTGAGGATGGTTGGTGACTGAATGTATAGTGCAGTCTACAGTACATACAGAACTGAGCGATACAGGAGGAAAAGGAGGCTTTAGGTGTGGCTGGGAGTATATGCATCAGGTGTTTACTCTGGAAAAAGAGAAAAACGAAAACTTTCTATGGATGTAAGAAGCATGATAGATCTGTTAGAGAGGTTTTGGAACAAGTGTGCAGCTATGGGATCACTGAAGAGAGTGATTAGATGTGTAAGGCATGTGTTCAGGTGATAAAGGAGAACGTGTGTGGTCTGATGTTAAAGTGCTGTTCAGTCAGGACAGCGTGATGTCTATGTGGTTGTTCAGTCTGTACGTGAGTGCCATTGTTTGGTGAACTTACGACGCTCTCGAATACCCTTTTTTAGAGTTTTTCTTTGCACAGAGTACCTTAATATTCTCTTGCACAGCACCTAAAGCATTGCAACAAACACAGATTGCACAAGTAATAACTTAGGACGCTTACTAGCACCTCCTGCTTATTTTTGGTTTTCCTTTGCACACTGCATCTTAATGTACTCTAGCATGGTATCTGCATCATGGTAATAGCGACAGACTGAGTAAATAATAAACAGAAGAATATCTATGTGCTTTATGGGAAAAGTGGGTATGGAAAAGGTGCTAGGGAGACTCCTTGACCTACGAGGACGCGATTTATGATCCGGCTGGAGTGAAAAATAGATAAGATACTGGGGAGAGGGTCAAGATTTACCCTCTTTTTATTTATTTATTTACATATTTACTTTGCTCAGATGATCTCATAATTCTAAGGAGAGAAATATCATAGTGACGGTGTTAGACGTTACCTTACTTAATCCTTCTTGTACGATAACACATATGATTAAATTCTCACTCACACAGTCTTCCTTTGACTCATTCATTCATTCGTTTTCTCACTCGTTGTCTCTCTCTCTCTCTCTCTCTCTCTCTCTCTCACACACACACACACACACACACACACACACACACACACACACACACACAGGGTCACGCACACTCACCACCACATACACGTACTGCGATATTCTCGTAATGTGCGAATGCGGAAAGAGAATTAATTTCCGTTTATACAGAAAAGTACTCCCTGACATTTTTTTAGCCTTTGTAATGTCACTCGCGCGTGTGTGTGTGTGTGTGTGTGTGTGTGTGTGTGTGTGTGTGTGTGTGTGTATGTGTGTGTATGTGTGTTATTCATATGCTGGTGGACAGTTTACAGGGATAACATTAATTTCTACACATGTGAACATTTTTCAGGAATGACAGTGACATTTTTTTACTCGTTAACTGTTTGGAATGATGACAGTTTGCAGGGATAACAGACATATACGGGCAGTAAGTGAAGCTGCATATAGAGAGTGAAATACCTATCGCTGACGCAGGGGAACCATGAGGAAAACGGCTTCACACGGGTGGACATACGGCTGGAGGGAGTGTAAAGGAGTATTAAAGGAACTGTTCGTGTGAAATGGAGTCCAGGGCAAAGGAAATAGGGAAAGAGGATGAAAATGTCCCAGCTGCTACATTTTAAAGAGGGTGAATACGAGTAACTATTCATTTTTTTTTTTACACCCGTACATTTTCCAGGGTAACGATTGCATTATTTAATGGAAGGACAAGTAACAGAGGTAACGATTTTATTTTGTT
>JAGKTI010008308.1:0-17976 GCA_018397915.1 Birgus latro | reverse complement strand
CTGAATGGTGGTACGTCGACACATTACATGAGTGCACAAAACTATCTATTTCCTGTCCAATTCCTGGCCAGGAAAAGTCAGCACGGATATGGCCTTGGGATTTCTTTTTGCCCATGTGACCTCCTGATGCTGAACAATGACCCCATTCTAACACTGCTTGACGGTACTTCTCGGGAACGACAAACTGCAGTCGAACCTCACCCTGGATTGTTTGTGACTCACGGTAGAGCCGTCCTTGTTTGCGAAGGAACCTGGCTCATCCACCCTGTGAATACTTGGTCACTACACTTTTGTGTTTCTTCCGCACGACAGCAAGTGTCGGGTCAGACTGTTGTTCTTGGACATTATCTTGACTACAAATCAGATCTTGCGGCAATGCAATGGCCACCAGGGCAACACGATTCGGAGCCTTGGCTATGGCTCGTGTTACTGCAGCCGAAGTCTGAGTAGTGACATCTACGGTGCAACTAGACTTGGCACCTGGTATGTTACCTATAATAAGGTCAAACATAGGTTCTTGCATGACAACTGCAACTATTGAACCTGTGTAAAAGGGAGATGCTACCTGGATACGTGCCTCAGGGAACAATCTCACTGATCCATCAATAAGCTGAGCTTGGATCTGTCTGCCTGTATATTCTTCAGGGCGAACAAGACTCTGCCTGACAGTGCAACCTGAGGAACCATTGTCTCTCAAGACATTTACAGAAACACCTCCCACAAATCCTGGCTGAACAAGGAAGGCACTGTTACCTGTTGGGGGCCTGTGGAGGAGGCGGCCAGCCATTGATAAGGCTGTATGGCGCCCAACTCTTCAAATGTGACAGGACTAGGTGCACGAGGAGTCGTACTTTGACTAGGTGCGTGAGGGGTCATACCCGAACTAGGTGCATGATGGGTCATACCCGAGTTAGGTGCACGAGGAGTTTTACTCACCATCTGGGGAGCAGGAGCACTAACAGCCTGTGGAGGAGAGTTCACCATCTGAGGGGGACTAGTGAACTATGAAGGAGGACCTGTGCTGGTGGGGACAGCAACATCGTGTGCCTGTTGGGGAATGAAGGATGCAACCGATGTGCCTGAAGCCAAGGAGTCTCACTTCAGCTTCAGCACTTCAAGCTCGTGTTTACGTTCTCGCTCTCGTTCCTAAAGCTTACGCTCCTTTTCACGTTACTCGCGCTCGCGCTCGAGCTCCTTCTCGCTTTCCTCGCGCTCGCGCTCTTTCTGACGTTCCTCGCGCTCACGCTGTTCTTTTTCGAGTTCACGCCGAATTTCCACTCTTCACGGGCGGCATTCTTGCGTTGCTGCTCATAATTACAGTGCGACAGGACATAATCTTTAATATCATGGGGGTTAGTAAGCCCCATATCCTTGGCTTCCTGTAGGTATGTACTGGTATCCATCATGCTCAGATTGAGACTGAGTGAAAACTGAGACTGATATGCTTGCTGGTGTGCAGCAGTCTACATAAGTAAGAGTGAGTGAGTGATTCGGTGATAATTTCAAGCTAGGAGTTTATATCCTGGAATGAGGTCGCCAGATGTCAGGAGGAAAATGAAAAATGTATAACTATGAATAGCTATGTGTGCTAGCAATAACTATTGAGTCGATTATTACGAGAGAATCGACTCGTGAAATCAAGTGGCGATTTCACTTTTATGCTGGCTTACTTCGCCAATTCTTTAGAGTCGAGAATTTATAGACTTTCTCAACAGTACACAGCAGAGACTAAATGCTCAAGTAAGCTGTATTACTGTACTGTTGGCCTCTTAGAAAGTTAGTTTCTCCCCTTAACATTCAAAAAATAATAATAATAATAATAGTAAACAGGATCTTGGCTGAGCCTAACTCCTAGCTAGCACAACGGATTTAAGAATTAATACCAAAAGCTGGCCTAAGTACCAGTCGTGATTAAAATAAGGAGTTGTGCTAACTCGGAGTAGCAAAAGTTTACTAAATATGTGGGGAAATCAAACACGACTGTTACATTTAACAAAGCTCAAGAAACGGACTATAAATTTATTAAATACAAGAAAATAAATTTACATTACATGAATCAGTTCAAAATCAATGAAAGGGAAATGCACTCACTCAAGCACTCAAATAGCTAAATAACCAAAACTTTAAACCTAGGAAAAACAAAAGAAAATACTAATTGGTAAGGAAGAGACCGTCGCTAATACAGTCGATCACCAGGCTGGGAATTCATGCCGATACAGCCAAGACTTCTGAGATTGCTAAGAAAAGAGACCCGCTCGAGCTTACGCATGACACAACCACACTCCGAGACTGTCACTTTGACGACTGACTGTGTTTTTGTGTCCAACATAAGGGACGTGTGAAAGAGGCGTGGCCAAGTAACGGCCAAGGAGGCAGAAACGATAATTCAGAAATTATCGCTCAGAGGAATGCATTGTCTGTACATAAAGACAATCACTCGCGAAAGAATGACGAAAGTTTTGAAAATCTGATGCAAATACAAATACACGAGTGGACGGTTGAGAGAATGGCTAATTCTCACGGACTTCAGAACTATTTGTCGCTCCCGCAAAATCACTCGGTGTCACGATTTACAATAGTACATCCTTCAACTTTGCGAACTTTAACTTTGCGAATCACCAGTTTTGCGAGGTAGTTCTAAGTCATTTATTTTTTAACATTTATGAACTTTGGGAGCGATCACACACTTTGTGAGGTCAAGTGGTGGGATAGTCGTCTTCCCGCACTACTTTGCCACGCGGAGTAGTGACGTCGTGGTTCGCTGGGCGTACTGTGCCTCCTAGTTCGGTGTTCTGCCGCCCCGCCACGTTTGTTTACACCACAGTAGTCGCATCCAAGCCTTGCCCCGCCACCAGTCCCGTACACCACGCCAGTCTTCATGTCAGTGTAAATATGCATTTTTTTCTTTTTTATGTTTCTTACCTATGATGTTTTCATAATAATATTACTGTACAATACATCAGACATCAGTCCATGTTTGTTTCATTTATCATCATAAAATTAAGAGGTAGAATCGAGAGAAAGAGTGGGAAAAAGTGCTTACCTTGGGGTGATGTCGACCAATTTACCTTTATTGCATATATTTAATTGTTTGAACTTTGCGAATTTCGATTTTGCGAGGTTTTTTGTCGACCATATTCTCGCAAAATTGGAGGAAGCACTGTACATAATTTCACGATGTAGAAAATTCGTGACAGCTACCACAACCACCACCACATCTACCATCACCAACACCACCTTCATCACATCTACCATCACCAACACCACCTTCATCATATCTACCATCACCAACACCACCTTCATCACATCTGCCACCACATCATCATCACAGCTACAACTACCTCCACCACGACCACCACCACCATCATCACAGCAACCACCATGGCTGGCACCACATCTTCATCACAGCTGCCACTACATCATCATCACCGCTCCTGCCACCTCCACCATGACCATCATCATCATCATCATAGCCACCACCACCCCACTATCACCACCACCACCACCACCACCACCACCACCACCACCACATCTACCCTCCACAACCATCGTCATCACAGCTGCCACCACTAATATGACCATCACAGCTACCACAACTTTCTGTTGGATAACATCATCTGTCCGTAGCATCAGTAAAGTAATAGACATCGGACAGTAGAAACTCTCTCTCTCTCTCTCTCTCTCTCTCTCTCTCTCTCTCTCTCTCTCTCTCTCTGCAGCGATGAATTAAACTCCAAGGAAATGCTCCTATCGGGCAGCTTGGTTGCGCTGTGCTTTGCTCGAAACCAGCGATTTCTACCTTGACCCTGAAGCAGGTGCTGTGCGGAGAATAGTTTGCTCCTGCAAACAATAGGACTAATTAAGCATCAAAACACTTTTTTAGAAAATTTCAGTCGACATGAAATTGAAACTGGGCCACCTGTGACCCAGTTGCAACCATCCTGCCTTTCACTGACATTCTTTTTTTCTGTTTCGGTTGTGCCACACACACAGACACACACACACAAAGTTTACAGTATATATGATACATTACCTCCGCCAACGAAACTGGGGAAAGTTATGTATTCATCTATATTTGTCTGTTTGTTTGTCCACGCGATATCTCTAAAAGTTCTCAATGAATTTCAATGAATTTTGAGGAAGGGTGGGCCATGGGCCAAGAAAGAACTGGTTAATTCTGGGGGCTGATCCCGATCCTGATCCCGCAATGACATTGGAGGAGGTATGCACTCTCTGCGTGCCTTCTAGTTTTTTTTTTTTTTAGAAAAAGGGACATGTGAGGTGCATGGAATTCTTCCCCTTTCTCTTCCTTAAATAAAAATTACACCAATGACTGGGACCTGATCGTAAGTTTAATATTGAAAGTGGGTCCAGATTTCCCATCAAATTTACAGTCAGCTCTCGCATATCACTAATTAGCATCTTGCAGGGGTATTCTGCTTTATCCTTTACGAAGCACTCCTATGTGGTGAATCCAGTGTAAATTACAACCTCGATGAGGAAGACACAAAGTGCAGAGACCCTGCTTACTTCAACGTTTCGCCAAGGCTGGCTTATTGAAGAATGGCATACACTACATATATTCAGCATCATAAATAGGCCCCACAGTCCTGTGATAACTATGTCATGCAATCAAACTGTGAACATAAAAGCACACTATTCAAATCAGCTTTACTATTAACAAGTTGTCTAGAATTTTGGCCAGTGTATAAAATCCTCTTCTGAATAAAGTTATCATAAACTGCAGTTTGGGCAAACTCAAGACACCTACGTTTAGCTATATTATTTTCGTCTAACACAAATTTTGCATTACTTCATACCACTTTATGTCCAGTAATTTGTCTATGTTGTTCAATAGCAGTTTTAAGATTATACAGTCCCATTTCATATTTATGTTCCTTCAACCTATTGCGTAAGAGGGGGAGGGGAAACTTTTAGAGGGTTAAACAAGAGGAAGTACCTCGAGCAGCAGGGTCAGGGCCGTATTTACGTGTTGTGGGGCCCTGTTAGGGCTGCAGCACATAGGGCCATTTTTACAGTCATATATCTGTCTATCTATCTATTTCAAGACCCCCTTAATCCGTAAGGGGTGACAACGAACAGATCGCCTCCATGTCACCCTGTCCCCTGCCATTTCACTGCCCTATCCCCAGCTCACACATCCCTCTCTCATATTCCTCTCCACTTCATCCTTCCATCTCATCCTTGGCCTCTTCCTTCCTCTTCTGTCCTCCACCTCACTCACACACACTCTTCTCGTTAGTCTCTCGCTCTCCATCCTTTCCACATAGCCAGACCACCTGAAAGTATTTCTCCTCACGCTTACTGTCACATCACATCCACTCCAGAACGCTCCTTCACTTCCTAATTTGTCAGTCTGTCTCTCCATGTAACTCCACATATACCTCTCAAACAACTAATTTTTACTGTCCTCACTCTTAACATGTGTCCTTCCAGCAAGGTCCAAGCTTCACCTCAGTAAGTTAGAGTTGATATCATAATACTATCATGCAGCAATTTTCTCATTTTCATGCTCACTTCCCTATTTCTTATCACTGCTTAAAAAAAAAAAAAAAAAAACTTTCTTGCTTTTGTACCATTTGAAGCATTTTATTCTCCAAACTTCCATCCTTACTCATCACACTACCCAAGTACTTAAATGCACTAACATTTTCCATTTCCTTACCCCCCAACCTCGTTGTACATTCAGTGACTTCATTTCTTCCGAAAACCATAACTTTACTCTTCCCTACATTCACCTTCATATTCCGTTTGTTACACACTCTTCCGAACTCGTTAACCACGCATTGCAGTTCCCTTTCGCCTTCACTTAATACAGTATCACCTGCAATCAACAGTACAGGAAGTCTCCAAACGCTGTTCTTTCTCATTAGGGCCACTCCAACGTCCACTCCCCTACTATATATCTCTCTTATAACCCCATCTATATACAGACTGAACAACCACGGAGACATGAGACATCCCTGTTTCAGTGTAAGATTCAGATGGAAAAATTCACTCAGTTCACTATCACACATACGTACTCTTCACGGCATTCAACTACTTCCCAATTGTTCCTTATATTCTTAATATTTTCCACATTCCTTGTTTGTCCACTCTGTCCTATTCTTTCTCCAAATGCATGAAGGCTGTATACATATTCTTTCCCTTCTAGAAAAACTTTTCCACTAAAGATCTAAGGAGGAATATCTGATCTACACAACCTCTTCCCTTCCTAAAACTTCCTGTTCTTCACCAACCAATTCGTCTTTTATTTCCCTAACTCTTTCAATAAGTATCCTGTCATATACTTTGCCTATTACACTAGGGAGACAGATGCCCCAGTGATTGCCAAACACTTCTTTTTCCCTTTTCTTCTGTACAGGGGAATAATTTTACAAAACTTCCAATCCTCTGGGACTTTGTCTTCCTCCCAGGCCAATCTACGCATCTTTAATATCCATTCACCTTTTATGTCTCCTCATTTCACAACACACTCCATCAATTTCTTGGGCTCTCCCCATTTTGACTTTCTTCATTGCTTCCAGTACTTCTATCCTACTGATGTTCACCTACCTTTTCATCTCCCTCTTTCTCCCAGCAATTCCCCAGACACTTATACTTGCATTACTTTCATTTAATATGTTTAACAGTTTCTTAACCCGCCACATCCCGGGGGATTTTTCACCAATGACCTCCCCTCCCCAGTCCCGGCAGATTTTCGAAACTGTTTTTTTTTTTTTTTGTGGGGGCTCAAACCTCCGCGTTTTATGAGAAACATTGGAAAATTCCAAAAAAGTGCTCACCTGAGCTTAGAAGTGGGCTATACAGGTGACCCTCCAAACACCTGGTACCGTCTTCTCTGGAGCCGCTCTGCTTCTGTCACGTTTTCTATGGTAGGGGTAACTATTACAAACCACTCAGAATAGGTAGATATTTGTTCATTTGTTTCGATTTTATATGCACACAAGAATATATTGGTTTTCACAAAATAATTTAGGCTATATAAGCGGTTTCATTGACCAAATACATCAACATACCTCACATTCCTTGGCAACGGTTCCTCCTAATCACTGCTACTTCTTTCTCCCACCGGCACCACGTAATCTTTGTCCTCCACATTGTCATCGATTGGGGAATCACTCTCGTCTGTGAAAGCATCAATGGCGGCTTGAATTTCGTCGTCAGAGAGACTGTTGTGTGACATGACTTTTCTGACCAGGTCACTGCTAACAGATGAGTGACCAAGACAATGGTGCACGAGGGTCAAGGGGGTTCAGGCAGTTTCGCCACCTGGCAGCTGGTAGAGGAAGGTCTCCCATATATGCCTACCAAAAATCACCCGTGAAACCTGAAAAATGTGCAAATGATGGACCTCGTAATTGCAGAGCGTCTGGTACGTCAACGGGTCTCAGGGTGAAAAAAGTTCTGACTTACCCATATGGTGATGGGACGTGGTGGGTTAAAATGTTCTCTCCAATTGCTCTTTTTTTTTTTTTCTCCACTATCAGTCTACCATTTTTATCTTTCACTCACCTTCTAACTTCTTTATCACCCTGTCTAAATCTCTCTACCACCTGCCAGACATTTTCTTACATTCCCTCCAGTTAACACTCAAAATCCTTCCGAATTCCTCATCCACTCTCTTCTTACTCACTCTCTTACTAATCTTTTCACTTCCCTCTTCCTCTCTACATATAACTCTTTCTTCCATCTCTCAACTTCCTCCATGCTTCTGCTTCCCATTCACTCACTATATGCTTTCTTCTTTTGCACCACAGCTTGTCTTACCTCTTCATTCCACCATGCTGTTCCTTGCACCCCCTTTCATCTTCTCTTCACACCACACACCACCTCACATGGTGCACAGATTTGTTTTGTGAATATCCAGCACACACCTTCCACCTTCCCCATCTGCTCCAAACCATATTTACCCAATCACTCCCCCACTTCTGTCTTATATTCTGCATTTTTTCTAGCGTGTTGCAACCTTTCTACCCTCCTTGTACGGTCTACTTCCTCCTGTCCTTGCCTCCATTGCACTTGAACCTTGACTTTCACCACCACCAAGTGGTGGTCAAAATGCCTACTTCCCAAACCTCTGTATGCTCTTGCATCCATTACATACCTCCTAATTCTGGCATCCACACACACACATAATCAATCACTGCCTTCCATTCATTAAGTTCACCACCCACCCTTGTCATCACTCACCATGTATACCTGTGGATCACTTTGTGTCTACAGAGGGTATTGGCTATCATCAACCTCCTTCCTACACAAATGTACATTTGAACACTGCCATTCTCATCCACTTTTGTAGACACACCCCACTCACCAACTGCTCCATCTACCTTCACATTCCCTACTTTCCCTTCATATCTCCAGTGAAGAACACTCTCTCATTCCTCTCAAACTTTTTTGTGTGCATTTCCACATCTGCCCAGATCTCTTCTTTCACTCTGCTTGCACTATCTTGCGTTGGTGCATACACACACACACAATCACCCTTGTTTGTATTCCCACTTTCAATCTCACCCACACAATCCTTGAACCAACTGGTCCATATACTCTCATATGGTCTCTTTCCATCTCTTGCCCACAGCAATGCATACAACCTCTTTTGCCGTCTCATTCGCACCTACTCCCGCGCATAACCCCATCCATACTCCCAGTGCCTTACATTCTCACCTCACCATTTAGTCTCAGTTAATCCACATATGTCCACTTTTGCCAAATCAAGCACCTGGACAATCTCTTTTTCACCCCATCATTAACATCCTTTACATTGCATGTTGCAATCTGTACCTGTCCTTTTCTGGTCCTTGGTCATCATCTGTTTGTCTGTCCTGGTCCAAGGCTTCTTATTTGTACATTTAGTTAGTTGTTTTCTGCGGAGGGGCACTAATCCCCCTCCAACCGACTTGTTGACACGTATAGAACATGTGTTGGTTGGCTAGAAGGGTACCACCTAGCGTATTAAATGATATTCTGGTTTACAGGAAATCATTTGACTTCTTACTCAATGAAGCCACTCTGAAATAGAGTACCATTACAGCGAGTGAATGTATGATGGGCACCCCCACCACAGTCCTATATACTAATGTATACTGATACACTTATCCACATACAATAATTCACATATAAATATACTTAATTATGCTTGGCAAAAGCAAACAATTGTTTATGCATGACAAAATATTCATTTCTGAAAACACTCCTTTGATAAATATTAGTAAAGTACACTACTATGAGATAAATTAAGGGTTGGTGAACATTTTTACGGTATTTTCCAAAAATTTATTTGAGTAAAATGAAATTACCTACAGACTTTAAAAAAACAAAATAAAAAAATTGGCCACGTCTGTGCACACATTTGTCAATAGCAGGCGGCTAAGTAACAAATATCATGATACATGATACATGGCTTTATGTCTTGTTCGCTAAAACTTACAGCATTTATGTGAGAAAATCAGTAATACACCCATATACCCCGATATCCAGCGGTGATGCATACTGGTGGGAGTGTTCGGTCAGTGAGTATGTCGGATATCGAAGCAAATTTTCCCCATAAGATACTGAAGAAAAGCCAGAGATGTGTTCCAGGCCCAAACCCAAACTCCCATATACCTTACTCACTCAACAGACATTCATACAGAAACACCACAGGTAATGTTATCATCCTCATGAACAATAATACTATTGCTGAAAAATGAGACATCAAACATCACATACAAACTTGTTATGGCAGTTTATTGATGACAAACAAAAAGTTTATATACAAAAAGTCAACATTTTCCTACTAGGCTGTTGCCTGAAAGTGTGGAGCTGGCTCAGCTGTTGCCTGGGAGTGTTGGCCTGGCTCAGCTGTTGCCTGGGAGTGTTGGCCTGGCTCAGCTGTTGCCTGGGAGTGTTGGCCTGGCTCAGCTGTTGCCTGGGAGTGTTGGCCTGGCTCAGCTGTTGCCTGGGAGTGTTGCCCTGACTCAGCTGTTGCCTGGGAGTGTTGCCCTGACTCAGCTGTTGCCTGGGAGTGTTGCCCTGACTCAGCTGTTGCCTGGGAGTGTTGGCCTGGTTCAGCTGTTGCCTGGCGAGGTGGACCAAACGGTTGATTCAGCTGGTGGGTGGATGGTGAGAGAGTGGTCATCACCTGGGGTAAGGCAGTGTTCATCACCTTGGGTGTCGCAGTGACTCAGGCAGTGGTTACCACCTGGAGTGTGGCAGTAAGAGTCTGGCGGTGGTCATCACCACAGGTGTGGCTGTGAGCTGGGCAGTGTTTACCTGGGGTGAGGCGGTGAGCCGGGAACGCCTAGCACCCGCGGGTGTGCATTATCTTCTAGCTGTGATTGTGGTGGCTTAGGCTGCCAATCACAAAAGAGAGTCTGGACTGGGGAGGGAGAAGTGTCAGGAGATGAGGTTGAGAGATGGTGCTTGAAAAAGCCAGACTTCTTTTGGAGATAGAGCTCCTTGTAATAAGAGACTGTACTAAGGAGCCCATTCCACACCCTGAAGCTTCTCTCAGCATTTGGGTCAAGCTTGAAAATTATGTCACAAGCCTCGCTGACACTTTTCAAGATAGACTCAAGCCCTTTAAGGGTAGGGCTGGGCTTGGTGTCAGGAGGCTATGGCTCATCATCATCAACCTTCTTCTGTCTCTCAGGTTCCAAGAATTCCTCCGTTCTCATCTCCTTGTCATGAGACTGTAGCTCCATGATGCCATCTTACCTCATCTGTTCCCCATCCTCAGTAAGTTTTGTCTCGTTGGCAAGTTTGGCAGTTTTTCGACAGAACATGGATCGGTCAGGTATTGGAAATCCCTGAAAATCGTGCACAACCTCAGGCCACAGTTTCCGCCAAATGGCATTGAGGGTCCAGGGAGATATTCCTGCCCAGACAGCAGCAATATTGTCAAGGCATTTCCTAACAGAAAATGCTTTCCAATATTCCCTGAGGTCCATATTCTCCTCTTCCGTGACTGTCAACATTTCCCCCAAAACTCGTCTGGTGTACTCATAATAAGCCTTGAAAGTGGCTATGGGCCCATGGTATAAGGTGGTATGAACACCACAT
Organism: Birgus latro; assembly: GCA_018397915.1. Taxonomy (NCBI): domain Eukaryota; kingdom Metazoa; phylum Arthropoda; class Malacostraca; order Decapoda; family Coenobitidae; genus Birgus; species Birgus latro. Next base: position 6,909 of record JAGKTI010008308.1, on the reverse strand, counting down.
AAATATTATCACACCAGCCGGACATATCGTGAGTGTGACCAGGTGCACTGTCAAGGACTAGAACATTGTTCGCCAGGTTATTAGCAGCTATGTAGCTAGAGATGAGAAGAGAAAGGTAATGACGGAAGTAGTCACATGTGATTGAAGAGGTGATCCACGCATGTTTATCTGATTTCCACTCCTCAGGAAGTGACGATTTGTGGGTATTTTTCGGTGTCCTTGGGTTCTCAGAAGAATAAACCAACAAAGGAATAGCTTCAGGTCACCCTTTGCATTACCTTCCAGTGCCAACGTTAGCGTGTCCTTAGCAGCCTTAAACCCCGGGGCAGTCTTCTCCTCATGAGACAAATAGGTTCTTGTGAAAGAAGTGAAAATAGATAGTCAAATATTCCTTGAAATCAGTTACACGTGATTTTCATTACTATTGTACATATTGATAACTTTGAAAACGAGCCGAAATAATGAAATAAATACAAACAAAAGAGGTAAGGTATGGGCATTCACCCCACTTATAAATAAACAGGAAAGATAAGAACATTCAATCAACCTATAATATAATTATTAGGACAATTGCAGCACTATTTCCTGCTCACTCTGACCACGTTTCCTTAACGTTTCCTTAACACAACTCAAAATAATATTGGTGTTCCATGGACAAAATATTACAACACTGAATAACACTGATACATGAGTCACTGGAATATTTCCCTGTTGATTTCACTATATGAGCTCGTGTTTTGCGAGTGTTTTCATTGTGTGTGGGAAAGGCTTATAATCTAAAAATGTTTTCACGTCACTATCACTCATTAGGGTCATGATAACTGATTATTGTTAAGTAGGTAAGACTAAGCACTGTGTATGTGGCCAAGGTTGCCAATATTATGTCACAGAGCTATCCTGGCGATGAGATCACCAAATTGTTATGGGGGTATATATTATGATGAATTCTTAACCCTTAATAATCACCAAAAGAGGTAAGGTAAAGGTCACAAGAAAACTAACTTGCTTTACTATACACAGTAACATACACACAGCAAAGAAGAAACCAGGATTCGTTTTACAAAGAGGAACTCACGTAAGCCTCACAATACAAATATAAAACGAGTTATTTCTCTTACTTAACCAGATTACAATCAGTGGAGACTACGTATTCACAGATCTTGAGGAACTAGGATAACTCGTCGATGATATAATCCAGATATGATCCACACACAAGTGTTATATGGAGAAGTGAACCAAAAAATGGGAAATGGTGCACATACAGTGTGTTCTGTAATCCACGTAACGTGTGAAAATGTGTTGAAAAGTGCAGCTAAAATGTGTAACGAAATGTAATAAAGTGTGATTCCCTCACTAGGTCCTCGAGCTTTTATAGTAGCATTTCCCCGTCTCTCCCGGCTAACTAGCCACTAGGCTGTCTCCAGTGTAATCTCCAGCCATCCACAAACAATGGAGGCACCTGCTACCAATTGCAAGTTAACACATCCCACACATAGCCAATAACGAGCCATCAAGAAAGCGTTTTTAACCCGCCGAGTCCCGACCGGTTTTTTACCCAGCCTACCCCCAGATCCCGACCGATTTTCGACTTTGTTTTTTTAGCTGAAACCGTCGCTTTTGGTAAGAAACACCGAAAATTCGTAGTGAAATCGCGATCCTGAGGTAAAAAAATGTTGATACAGGTGTCACTCAACCTTACATTTTCCTTCTTTTTCAGGGTACCTGGCTAAGAAAACGAACTATGGAAGGGTTGACTAATTCAAACCACTTTAAATTACGTATTTATTTCATTTATTTGGTACGAATTTATGTGTAGTAGAAGTCTTTAATGGTTTTCACACAATAATATAGGCGTTTATAAGCATTGTTCACTTACCCAAAACCCCAGTATATGGCACCTTCCTTTACGACATTACCACCGCATCACTTCTGTTTGTTTCTACCTCTAGATTCTTTGTTTCTTTGTCCTCCACCTCAGGAATCACTTTCACCGTGAATTTCGTCATTAGAGAGACCGTGGGGCAACATATCTTTACTCTCTGGGTTACTGCTAACAGGTGAATTGCCCAGTGTGGGGGGGAGGGGGGAAGGGGGGGTTAGGAGGGACCAGGCAGTAACCCCGCTTGACAGCAGGTAGAGGAAGGTGTCCCACATATGCCTACCAAAAATCACCGGCGAATGTTGAAAAATGTGCACACAATGGGCCTTGCAATTGAGTGACGTGCGATGTACGTCGTTGGGTCTGTCCGTGGAAAAAAGTAGCGACGTACATCGTACGTCGATGGGACTCGGCGGGTTAAGCTGCTATTGGGAAAACACTCTCATTTTGCCCCTCCCACACTATATGTCACACCCACTTATGGTCAAGGACAAAGGTCTCTGCATAGCATTAGGAAAAACAATTATTCTTATCTGCCCAGAAGCAGAAAAACTGGCTGCTGAGTAAACAGAAAGAAGATAATGAGGTCTTGAGTTCTTCATCTACAGGCAGCAAAAATTGATAAGGAAAAGATTTTACGTTCTCGAAGGCTTACGTTCTCGAAGGCTTGCCTGTCTCCCTCCTTGACGTTCACATCTTCTATTTCAGCCATTCGCTACTGTGGTAACTACACCAGTGACAACAGCTGCTGTCCACATTCACCGCTTTTAACTTTCGTTATAATTTTAGAGATAAATATAAAACCACTCGTGTAGAAGGCATTTTCTTCCAACTGAGACCTGTCTCATCGATGATGAAGACCTGCTTTGGGGTATAGCCACCTTCCTCGACGATTTTCTTGAACTCATCGGGGAACGTCATTGTGGCATCTACATTTGCACTGACAGATTCTCCCTGCAGTCGCACATTGTGAGGACATGTCCTCTTCCTGAAGCAGTTAGACCAATCCCAGCTGGCCTTGAAGTCGCTCGCAGACGACCATGGCCCAGCTTCGGTCACCAGAGACCTCCACAGGTCCCAGCCCTCTCCTGCATTGCCTCCTGGATCATGGGCTGCCTCTTTTGGTTCTTGTCTATGATCCACTCAGTAAGGAGGGACTCCATCTTCTCAATCCGGGGTCCCTCGTCCTCGTGAGTTGGAGAGACTCGAGGTTGAATGTGGCTGTGCCCACAGCCAGGCACTTGGCCTTCTCCTTCACAATGTACAGACAGTTGAGCAGGGAAGACCAATGGCTTGATTGATCTTGGAGGGGCTATCTCCTGTCTCGTGGCACTGAATACCATCCAGCTTCACCGCCAGTTGGTCTTGTGGGGCCTCTTGGTGGCAGGCTTGGCAGAATTTGAAGCTGGACGTTTTGGCATGGTGGTGGTTTTGGTGGTGCAGCACTTGGCGATGCAAGAAGGTAAGGTTGTGGGAGGTGCGGTGCTAGTGTGTTCACAGCAACAGACAGAGTGAGTGTGGACGAGCGAGGCAGAAGAACGCTAAGCAGGGGAAGGGGGGATGGGGAGGAATGGGGAGGGAGACATGCCTGGCAGCAGCTCTGGTTTGGACACGCACGTTTCATACCTAGGGAACAGTGTAATGTTCGGATTAGTGTGATGGCCATTCGGATTGTGGGAATGTTCCCCACTATCTTTTGTTCAGTCTAGCGAATCGTCGATTATCGATGTGCCGGATATCGGTATATGGTGTATACCATATGCATTACTTCTCATACCACATGCATTACCCTTAAAAACGTTTAGATTTACCCCAAATGAGGTAATTTACCCCTGTTCCCTAACCCCTGCGATAAATTAATGACATAGGGAAAATAAACACAAACTTGACTGAACAACTGCACGCTCTGAAATTTTGAGACATTGAAAACTTATATTTTTCTCCTTGCTTTGGATCATGCAAAGTCCTTGATTACTTCTCATGTGCTGACTATTCTGAATAGTTCGTGTTCAGCACTCAGTATGGCCAACGATCCCAAACAATTTTTGCCAGTGGTACAGTGCAGAGATTTTTTTTTATCTTTTTCAGTTTCGAGAATGATCTTTCACCAGTGCAGTTCGTCACAAACTATGACAGGTAAATATGTGGAGGTATCTCCACACTGGCGAACACTGCCACCATAGCACAGCTGTGTATTGTGGAAAACATTCTTGTTTCTGTCCATTTCTCAGAGTCGTCTGAAAAATGCCTGGAAATGTACAGTTTCAGAAATCAGACAAGGTTGCAGGTCGTTCAGATAACTATTGGCAGTGGAGTCCCAAAGCTTGTTAGTCTTCATGATCATTGTATATGACAAGAAAGCGAATCGTTGCTGGAGCGTTTCATAAACCTTGAGGCAATCTCGTAGTGGTGTTGTTAGCTGATCAGTGATGAATATGTAGGATGTGGTCCTGAATCACTCTTTCCGGGTGGTAGTTGAGTGTCATCTGTGCTGTCAACTTCATCATGATGTCGGTCCCTCCTTCGAACACATCACCAATCATCTTCATACTCGCTGTGCCCACATTTTTCAATAGCAATCTGTTCATAGTCATCGAACCATTTCCGTAGACCGTAGATCCAGTATAAATTCTTTAAGTGACTCGAGTAGCTTCACTGCTGTGTTCATATCGAGACTAGACTTCTATACCTGCTGACCTGTCACACTGATTCTCTTTAGAATTTCATGCCATGTTACCAGTAGAATCACTATCTCAAGCTTCTCCAGTTCGTTCAAATAGCAGATGCCTCACATGTAGCCTCTGTGCTTAGATGTTTGTCCCTTGTTAAATTGTTTAATATCATGGTATTCTGCTGGTAGCCATTGGTCAATGCTTCTACAGCATCTGCTCAGGCTGACCACCATATATCCGACAAGCACTTAACAAGTGGTATGCTTCAGTGTGTTTCCGTGTTTTCGCCAATGATTGTTTGACTTCACGAGATGAACATACAGCCATTGAATCATACCAAACATAGTCACAGCAGCCACGCAGCCCTCAGTAACACACATCCCGACAATATTCAGAGAATGAGCCACGCAAGAAACAACCTCGGCAAATTCACGACTTTTTATGTGTGTCTGGGTGTCACCGAATATTCCAGACATGTTGCTGGCATTGTCGTATGGTTGACCGTAACAGTCAGAGATTGAAATTTTGTTTGTTTGCAGAAAATCCAACACTACTTCTGTGATCTCCTTTCCAGAATGATTCAATATGGGTACGAACGTCATGAAAAGCTATACTGGCCGCTCTGGCAACAGAAGGTAGTTAGACTTAGACATAGCTGGTCTATGTGTGACCCGTCTTGAGTAGAGTTTGCTGATATAGAGTAATATTTGGTCCTCCAAATTTCTGCTACAATGGCTTACATCACTTTTCCACCCAGTACATTGATTAGTTCGTTACATACTATCGATGAGGTAGTTTACAGGACCACTCCCTTGGTTTGTGTGTTTGTAGAGACTTGCCGCGATGATATTGTCATTCCTGCTAAGAAGCTCTATCACTCCTAGGTAATTCCTTTGCACAGAACCTATCACCTCATCGTCACCTCGGATGGGCAGACCACGTTCACACAGAAACATGAGGATATCTATGCACCATCATAGTACTTCGTACCAGTTGAGCCATTCTGACTCGTACCGATGAACTAGCCCAGCGTTAATGCACCCTCTCAAAGATTTTTTACTGGCCAAGCTGGATACTGCTTGTTCGTGCTGATCTGAGTTGCACTGTCCTCCTACTGACTCCCTACCATGTTTCCAGTCTTGGAATCCTGAAGTAAACCGACTTTTAGTGTGTGGTATTAGGCGGCATGTAAAACAGAAGAGAGGGCTGGTACCTTCAGAAAGGAAAGCCAGCTGAGATCAATTTCTTCTCCAGATAACGCGTATTTTCTGCTAAAAAAAATCTTTTTTATACAATGACTAATTTTATTTCCGTCACGGACAGCAAAATTCTTGTAGTCACTCTCTACAGTAATACATTCTGCACTACCCTTTTCGATCCAGTAGCTTCTAAACTCCTATATTAGCTGTTCTGGCCAAAGGCCAATGTCTTTTTCATAATCTTCAGCTGTTTCACTGTCTTCTTCTGGATCAGATTCTGAAGTAGAATCATTTGAGTCGTCATTAAGTTCGTGAACAGCAGTAGTAGAACCAGCTACAGGGCCAATAGCAGGCAATGCTGATGTGGTTCTGTTTTCCTTCTCGAATTCGCTGTTTTCATGTTTAGTGTGAGATAACCCAACTGTTGCTGTTGTACTCTTAAGCCAGCTGGTGATTTTAGGAAGCTTGCTCTGCTCACTTTCAGGTTCAATGCTTTGCTTCCACTTGGCTCCATCAGACTGGTATTTTCTCTCTCGATCACGTTCACGTCCCGTCATGACTCTAGCAGATCCACACGAAGGCTACACCTACAATAGAATGCAATATTCTAGCAACTGAGACCTAATCACCGTTTACATGATCAGTACAGTGCAAAATAGGACTATAAATATGCTGATGCTTAGGCCTTCAGATATTAGTATCCTCATAATCAATGAAGAACATAAAAAAGTCAAAGGATAAAGATAGGCAATAATAAAAACAGGTTATTGTAGGTCGTAGCCTATATATTATTCGGCCTCGTAGCTGGGTGTAAGTTACAGATGTTATCAGTCTACTGCTACCAGATACAGCTACCATAGGTAGAAGACCTTGCAGGTGGCGGCACATGTTTAGCAAAGTTAACTCTTGTATACTTACATATTTTTTCATATGAGTACTTTATTTTTCATAGATATAATTACTGATGTGATCATTCATTGATATATTGTTAGCTAAGTAGGTAGCCGGACTAAGCTATGTTAGGGCAAAGGAGGCAAATAGCATAATTTATTGTAATCACTGAGTCAGCGCAGGGCCTCTGGAAAGCGTGGGGCCCTGGGCCGCGGCCCTGCGGGCTCTCTCTGCCCTAAATCCGGCCCTGGGCAGGGTCCGGCCTACT
>JAGKTI010008307.1:17585-33997 GCA_018397915.1 Birgus latro | reverse complement strand
TATCCGGACATGCCTTTGGCTCTATTATGTCGGATAATGGAGGGATTACTGTATATTTTTCATGATAGAATGCTGGTTTTGGTGTTATTTTAAAGCTGAATAGTTGGAATGGAATGGAATATGAAGTTTAGGCCGAAGGCCAAGCACTGGAACCTGAGAGGTCATTCAGCGCTTTGATGAGTGAAGTATGAAAGATGATGGTTTAAAAGAGTGAGTTTTAAAATGGGGAAAACTACTATACAATAATTATACAAAAACGTAGGTAAAATGAAAACAGATGTAGACAGCAAGCCCTAAAACATAACTATGACAACACTAATCATAGCTTGTAGTACAGCCCTGTCTCCTTTAAAAACACCATAAGGCTAGAAACATTTGCCCTATTACCTAAAACAACTGATAGGGATCTCCTATTTGTTAAAAATTTCACTCGAGAACGGGCATAGATCGGACAGTCGAATAAAATATGTCTGCAAGTTATTGTGACATGGCAGATGTCACACTGAGGTGGGACCCCTCGATCCAGTAGGAACCCATGAGTCAAACGCGTATGGCCAATTCGCAGCCTAGTCAGCCTCGTCTCAAAACCCCGACAAGCCTGAGAAGAGGATGACCAGGCATTGCCCAAAGGCCGGATCTCTTTATACTTCGAGTTATTGGCCAGGGAGGGGGAAGCCCATCTCGCCTGCCACTCAGACCAAACAAAGTTATGGATAACGGTCTTCATATCAGAATAAGGAACCTTATTATACCCTACAGAAGGAAGAGAACATGCGGATTTTGCCTCTTTATCAGCAAACTCGTTCCAATAAAGATTAACATGAGACGGTATCCAGCATAACAAAACCAATTTATACTTTGCAGCCAGGCGCCAAAGCCAAGACTGAATCTTCCTTATTATAGGACGGAATGTATTAAACTGCTTAATGGCGGTCAAGCTTCCGTAGGAGTCTGAATATATTGTAAATGTCTTTCCCGGCATTGAGTAAGCCACTTCAAGAGCCTTCTCGATAGCAGTTAGTTCAGTAGTAAGAACAGAGGCATTGTTTGAAAGCCGTCCAATGCGTACACCCCCTTTATGGACAACAGCAAAACCTACACCAAGCTGTGACTTTGAGCCATCTGTATACAACTTTACTGAATCCCTGTGGAGGAGATCATGGAGCAAAAACTTCGATTTAATTTCTGCATCCGAAGAGGTTTTCCTACATATGGTTTTGGGACACACATTAGGTTTCGGAATGAGCCAAGGAGGAAGATTGCTGTAGCTTACTGGTTCAATCTTTTGCTCCCTCAGTGATGCGTCACCCACAGGTAGCATACGAATCTGAAAAGGTATAGAGGCTCTTGGGCCACGGAACTTTGACGAGTCACATTGCAACAGAACATCAACACGAGGATTGGTGTAACGACTGCTCTTGATTCGCACAATGTAGCGAAGCCCTAACTCATGCCTACGTAAGTCCAGAGGAAGCTGGTCTGTATCTACGTATAAACTCTCCACAGGGGGGAAGTGCGGAAGGCACCAGAGCACACTCGTAGGCCCGTATTGTGGAGCACATCAAGCTCATGAAGTTTAGTCTTACAGGCAGAGGAATAAATTTGGCAAGCGTAGTCAATCTGTGATCGGCATAAAGAGTTATAGAGCTTGATAAGGGAGTTCCTATCTGCACCCCAGTGAAGACTAGAGACCACTCTAAGGATATTCAATGATTTCTTAACTTTAAGCTTCAGATAATCAATGTGCTGTGACCAAGAGAGACGAGAGTCAAAGATCATGCCCAGAAACTTAACCTCCTTCTCAAAAGGGATGATGTCATCGTTTAACTTTAAGTGTGGGACAACCTCCTGGCGTGTGCTTCTAGTGAAGCGGACTGCAACAGTCTTGGAAGGTGAAAAGCAAAAACCATTATCATCAGCCCAACGACAAATAGTATTTATGGACTTTTGCAAGTGATGACTAATCTCAACTGCATCGTAGCCGGACACACAAATTGCCAAATCATCAGCATATAGGGAGCCCAGCACAGGGCGGGAAATCTGATCGAGAACACCATTGATAGCCACTGCAAAACAGGTGACACTAAGAATGCTGCCTTGGGGAACACCCTCCTCTTGCCTATAAGGACTGGATACAACATTTCCAACACGAACCTTAATGTAGCGTTCCGACAAGAAGAAGCGGATAAAACGAAACATATTTCCCTCAATTCCATATCGAGACAGCTGAAGAAGAATACTAGTGTGCCTGGTTGTGTCGTACACTTTCTCAAGGTCAAAAAACACCCCAACAGTCTGACAATGGTTGGCAAAGCTTTGCTGGATATTATTTGAGAGGATCAGAAGGGGGTCTAGTGCCGAACGGTTCTTCCGAAACCCAAACTGGTAAGGAGAAAGCAGCTTTTCGGATTCTAAGTACCACATTAACCTTGCATTAACTAGCTTTTCCATCATCTTACAAACACAGCTTGTAAGTGCGATAGGCCTATAGGAGGTAGCCAAAAGAGGATTTTTGTTTGGCTTGCTGATGGGGATAATGAGGGAAACTCTCCAACTGGCAGGGAAAATGCCCGTTTCCCAAATTTTGTTAATAATCTTTAAGAGGAACTTTGTAGCCACAACAGGCAAATTTGTGAGCATTGAATAGAGGATGTTGTCCTCACCTGGAGACGTAGAGGTAATCGATGACAACACGTCTTCCAGTTCCCTGAGTGTGAATGGAGCATTATAGGCAGCATTGCAAGAAGATGAAGAAGGTGGAGGCATGTCAGGAATACCATTCCCTGATATTAGAGAGGACTTGGAGACATCAGCAAAATGCCTCCCTAAGGTCTCCGCAACCTCAGCAGGATCAGTAAGGAGGTCGCCACCTACTTTCAATATCGGAGTGGGAGATGGGATGAATTTGCCTGAAAGTTTTCTAATTTTCCTCCATATAACCCTAGAGGGGGTCTTGGAGTTAATGCCATTGATGTAAGATATCCAAGAGTCCCGCTTCGCCTTTCGAAAGTAGCGACGTTGCTTTGCCATGGCACGTTGGTAAATTTGGCGCGAGGCAGCTGAGCCACTGGTCTTGTAACGCCGATAACATTTCCTCATAATTTTCCTTAGTATGGCACAGGTTTTATTCCGCCAGGGGACCGCAGGTCGATGCGGTTTACCTTTCGACATAGGGATGGCCTCACGGGCACTGCCCATAATTGCAGCAACAAAATAATCATAGGCTTCCAAGTGACTAGAGAAGGACTCGAAAGGCCTAGCCAGAAGTATACCATTTTTATAATTCAACCAATCAGCCTCCCGCTCCCTCCACCTAGGAGAGGAATAAGCAGTGACATTTTTCACACACTTTAAATGGATTGGGTAATGATCACTTCCATGCAGAAAAGGGTTTACTGACCAATGAAAATCCATAAGGATGGAAGGAGAACACAAGCTCAAGTCAATAGCGGAGGAAGCTCCGCTACAGACATTGTGGTAAGTCACAGAGCCATCATTGTAAACCGAGATATTATACGATTGGAGTATGTCATCCATAATCCTCCCACCAACATCCAAAATTGTACCACCCCACAGTGGATTATGCGCGTTAAAGTCCCCAAGAAGGAGGAAGGGAGCAGGAAGCTGACGGATTAAGTCTTCGATGTCCTGCTTACTGAAACCACCACGAGGTGGAAGATACAAGGAGCATACCGTGAGTGAATATTCCAATACAACTGTAACAGCAACAGCTTGGAGAGTTGTCTGCAACTGAACCAAAGAGTGCTGCAATAATTGTTTACAATTATTGCTGCACCCCCATGCGCCCAATTACCTGGCGGAGGGGGAGACCCGTGAAAGACATAATTCAATCCAGGATTGTATACCTCAGAGCCCAACATGGTCTCCTGGAGACAAACAACACCTGGATCAAAGTCATGCATCAGAACTTTTAGTTGCTCAGACCTAGAGCGAAGACCCTTACTGTTCCATTGCAGGATGTCAGAATGGAACATTACTTGCTAATGACAGGAGCTCCAACCTTTCCATTATGCGGTTGGGAAGATGAAGGCACACGTTTGATATTAGGGTGCAAGGACAGATGACTGCTCCTCACGGACTTGTCTGCATTGGATTTGGTGACTGGAAACTTGGAAGTCTCAGATGAAACAGACACAGGTTTTTGTCGCCTCGGGAAGGGATGGACAGCTGAATCAGGCACTACAGAGACAGAAGGTAAAGGAGAAGCATCCATCAAACGGTCATCAAGTGGACAGTCCTTATCAAGATTTGAGAACTTATTGGACAGTAGCATAACACCAGTATCCGTAGGGGAAGAAGAGTTCCGGGACCTCTTAGAACGGGGAGAACAAGTGAAGTCATTGTCAGCCTTTGCATTCGGAGTACGAGAGTGCTCCCTCACAGAGGGAGCAATCGAACTCTGCTTTTTAATTGCCTTTGAAGGACGAGGTGACAACGACATTGCTCGAGAGTGCTTCCCCACAGAGGGAGCAACTGCACTCCGCTTACTGACGGCCTTTGAAGTACGAGGAGACAACGATAGTGCTCGAGAGAGGTCCCGCTCAGAAGAAGCAACCACACTCTGCTTACTGACGGCCTTTGAAGTACGAGATGACAATGACTGGGCAGAGGACGACCGAGCAAATGATGGACCCTTACCGGAGACAACACCAGTACCACGAAGGGCTTGGGATGAATGCAAATCTGAAGCTAAAAGACCAGGAGAGGACTTGTCACCAGAAGCTGCAAGAGGTTTGGCGGGGGACTGAGAATTGTTCTGCTTAGGGCTGCTAGTAGTAGTGTGAGGAAGATGAGGGGACTTTCCGTCAAAACGATGAGATAGAAAGCCTTGGACGACATTTGAAAATTTGGAGCTAGGGTGTTTGTGGGCCGTCAACAACCGATGCCGAGCACTTCCATAGCTAATATGCTCATTGTCTGCAAGCAAAATGATTTCCTGCTCGAACTGGTACCGCAGGCACGTTTTTGAATTTGGAGAGTGATCACCACCACAATGCTTGCAGAACTTAGAGTCAGAGCATGATTCAGGGTCGTGACTGGCAGAACAAATGAAGCATGTCTTCTGACTTTTGCAGGAGTCCTTCACATGACCATAGTCGAAACAGTTATAGCACTGTGTTGGTCTACGGTAGAGAGTTGGCTTGCAGTCCCGTGGGACCCAGGTTCGAATCCTCGCTGAGGCAGGGAACAGTTTAAGGATTTGAATTTCATTAAAATCAGGCTTTACCGATCTACCAGAAGACCCGCCGACATGTTGTAAAAATAACCCCGCTAATACCAATACACCAGTCCTGTATGAGACAGCCCTAGCATGTATTCAGTATGGACGGTGGGTGTTAGCGCCGAAGTGGTGACATGTAGAGGTGTATGAGGACGGCTGGGCCTTGATAGCAGGCTGTAAAGCCTATGCCCAGAGTCAGACACATAAAAAAAAAAAAAAAAAAAAAAAAAAAAATAGCGGAATTTGTGCCTTTCAGCTTCTTTACCTCAATAACATTCGCAGGACAACGACACAGTATCTCTTCATCCTTAAAGTCACATAAATCACTGCTGTAAATGACTCCTTTAGCAGTGTTGAAGGTTTTATGTGGGNAAAAAAAAAAAAAAAAAAAAAAAAAAAAAAAAAAAAAAATAGCGGAATTTGTGCCTTTCAGCTTCTTTACCTCAATAACATTCGCAGGACAACGACACAGTATCTCTTCATCCTTAAAGTCACATAAATCACTGCTGTAAATGACTCCTTTAGCAGTGTTGAAGGTTTTATGTGGGGAGACAGACTGAAGAACCGAGTCAGGAGATGGAATGAATTTAGACAAAAGGGCAGCCTGTGTGTCATTCCCTGCTTTAACTAACAGATTCCTCCCATACCTCTTCAGATTCCCCTCAGGGATATTTCCTATTTTCCTCTCTAGGCATTCAGATCCTTTGATAAAATTGTTCTGTCCATCCTTATATGTGGCGACATGCCAGTATTGCCTAGGAATGTCTCTAGAAATGTCAGGAGTGCCGTCATCATCCTCAAAAGGCTTAGGTATAAAGTCGAACTCGTCATCAGACAAATTTGCTATACTGAAAAGTTTAGCCTTGCATCTAAATAAAACGGAGCCTTCATCTAAAGCTCGAAGAGCAGCCAATGCAGAAGTGCTCTCACAAAAGGTGACATATGCGTCAAATGAAGCTCCATCCGGGCACAATATCAACTTTAACCTACTCATGACGCCAAAAGGCCTCATGGCAGCATAAAGAGAATCATAAGCAATTTCTTCCCGGATTCCAGAACAGAAAAGTACCCGTAAATGCGGGTTTTCACGGGAAGGGGACTCAGAAGTCTGGCCGTTCTCGGCACAAGCACTAACTTTGGGGGGAGTGGAAATCATAAATGAGAAAAAACCTTCATTCCCCCACCCCTCCACCCACCATGGAGCCCAGCAAGGGGAGGTCATGTGCCAGGGAGAACACCACTGGCGACCCCAAAGCTGAATAGTTGTACTTTATCAAAGTATGTTCAATAAAGGAAAACATACAAAATGAAAAGTCATAATGATAAGTTGAAGTTATGATACTTAAACAATTTATGATGAATATACAGTAATCCCTCAATTATCTAGACGGTCTATATCCGGTCACGCTCCGAATCCATTCGTTAGGCCTTGCCTCTATTATAACCGTATCCGGATTTATTTGTCCGCAACCGGACATAAAAGATCAGGCTTTGGCAGCCGGATGGCCTAAAAAAAAAAAAAAGGCCATTCTGTGGCTCACTGGCCTCTCTGTCCTCATGTGGGTAATAGACCCTAACCCACAAGCTGAGCAAGAATGGCTGTATGATCCCTACCATATGGTTGAAATCCCCTGGCCACCCCAATCACCGGTAACATACCAGCAGCGTGCGAGGAAGACAAAGTGTAACCCCACAAGCTGAGAGAATGGCTGTACCACATGGTCGAAATCTCCCAGCCACCCTGATCACCGGTTATATTCTGGCAGCATGTGAAGAAAACAGTGTAACCCACAAGCTGAGCTAAAATGGCTGTATGGGTCATTACCAAATAGTGAAAGTCCCCTGGCCAGCTGGATCAGTGGGAACATACCACCCTCAGAGGGGTAACACAGACCCTAACCCACCAGCAGAGCAAAAGCACCAGTCTGCCTCCTCACCAAACAGTGAAAGTCCCATGGCATTCCTTGCTTCTCCCTCCACCCGTCCCTCCTCCATCCCTCCCCATGCTCACCACTGTCCAGCTTACCTCATTCCCTCTTCCTCAGTCATCCCACACCCGTGCATCGTCCACCATCCCTGCATAATTTTTTTTTTTCTGATTTATTTAAATTCTATTCATCATATCGAAATTCTGAAAACACCACAAGAAAGGTCGTGAAAGTCTGCATCTAGACATATGCTTAGCTCTTGGATGGTGCAGGCAAAACTTTGCACTAGGTTGTTGGGAAATTATTGGTAGGTGGGGGGACGCTCACCATCCACTCACTCGATGTAGTGCTGCTCTCGGGTGTCTGCCCTTTCCTCTCCTCCTTCCTTCTTTCCTTCCTTCCTTTTCTGTCTTTCCTCATTCTTCCCTCATCTTTCTGCCTACAAGTGACTTTCCACTCCCTCTTCCATCTTTCTTTCCTCCATTCAATCTTTCCTCTTCCTTCTGCCTATGGGTGACTCTACACTGGATGACAAGCCAAATGGTTTCCTGGACACCAGGAAACCATTTACTATGCTGGGTGGTAACCATATAACCAAATTATGGTGCCTGGTAGTTTAGTAGGCAATTATGGTGCTCCAGTTGGATTGACCCGGTGAAGGTTTATTTCCAAGGTGGTTGGGGTTTATTGCTCATGTAATGCCACTCAGGAATGAGTGAGGCTGGTCACTCTCATCTTAAATATCAGGACCAACTTGCCTAGCCCCGGGCTCCTACGCTCCTCATGGGGCAACGTAGGATTGGATGATGGATGGATTTTACTCTCCTACAAGTTTATTTTCACTGTTTTTTTGGTACTTTTACTCATCAGTTTTGTGTGTTATTATTAGCTTAACTTACCGTATAAACACCAACGAAGATGATGGTATACAATTTACACTAATGTAACCAATTTACGGGGGGCAAATTGAAATTGAAAAAATGTTTTTCTTTGTGACACAGAGCTATCATTCTTACTGTCTCAGAAACTTTTTGAATTCCTAAGAGGGTTAAAAATACTGCAACCATCATCTTCAAAGATTTTTTTGTGGGGTTTTGTTGTTTATGCATTGCTTTCTTAGTGTCTGGCATTATACTAGATATTCTCATGTGTATTTTGGTAAATACAGCTGAAAGACTGGAGAACACTGCCAAAATTAGGAGGGGTACTGTGCATATTGGTAGTTTTTTTTTTTTATGCATTGTTTTCTTAGTGTTTAAGACTATACTGCATATTGCAATGAGTGCTTTGATGTCTAAAAACAGCCAAAAGACTCCAGAACACTGCCATAATTAGGAGGGGGACTGTACATTTTTTTTTTTTTTTTTTTTAAGATTCTTTCTTGCCTTCATTCTTTCCTTGTCCTTCTGCCTGAGGGTGACTCTACACTCAGTGACAAGCCAAGTGGTTTCCTGTACATCAGGAAACCATTTACTAGGTAACCACATAACCAAATTTTGGTGCCTGGTGGTTTAGTGGGTAATTAAGGCGCTCCAATCAGATTGAACCGGTGAAGGTTTATATATCCAAGGAGTGGTTGGGGCTTATTGCTCACATAATGCCATTCAGGGATGAGTGAGGCTGGTCACTCTCATCTTAAATGTCAGGACCAACTTGCCAAGCCCTGGGTTCCTTCGTTACTCATGGGGCGACATAGGACTGGATGATGGATGGATTATACTGCATACTGCAATGTAAGTTTTGATGTCTAAAAACAGCAGAAAGACCACAAAACACTGCCAAAATTAGGAGGGGTACTGTACATATAAGTTGGGTGTGGCTTTAGGCAGGATATGGTTAGAATAAAGAATACCGCTCCACATCCGGACTTTGCCAATATCCGACCATGCCTTTGGCTCTATTATGACGGATAATCGAGGGATTACAGTATTAAAAAAGTACAGTAATCTTCCCACTATCCATTGTAATAGAGCCAAAGGCATGACCGGAAAGTGGTCTTGTCCGGATAGTGGCCATGAAGCTCCAGCACCAGTCGTTCCCGACCCTAACCTAACCTAAATCAGAAAACCACCTACCTACCTCCCAACCGAACATGCATAGCACTTAAGACCCCATTCACATAAATAATGGACACAAAGCATGAATTAATTGAATTTTAACCAAAAAATGATTTTGAGGAAAGTAAGGCACCTAGAGGTGTTCACAAGCTGACAGCATAGTATAAGTAAGTACTGGACATGGCAATCACTAAGAAAATCACCCTTTCTCACATCTTATGCACTAAAATATGGGATACAAAGCATGAAATAAATAAACTGTTACCAGAAAATTATGATTTAGAGGACAGTAGGGCAAAAATGTTCACCAGCTGACTAGGTAGTGAACGTATGTAAGAGATATGGTAATCACTGAGAAAATCACCTCTTTCACAGCCTGTGCACTCAAATATGGGACACAAAGCATGAAATAAATAAAATGTACCCAGAAAAATTATGATTTAGAGGTGAGTAGGGGAAAAATGTTCACCAGTTGACTAGATAGTGAATGTATGTAAGAGACATGGGAATTACTGAGAAAATCACCTCTTTCACAGCCTGTGTACTCAAATATGGGACACAAAGCATGAAGTAAATAAAATGTAACCAGAGAATGAGGATTTAGAAGTGATTAAGGAAAATATTTGGCAGCTGACTGTACTTACATGTCCGTGGTGGCTGTTTTCCCCACCTCTAAAGCTCTGACAGTGGTGAAAATGCCCTTGAAGCATGTACAGTAATCCAGTGTTGAACTGCACTTAATCCTTAGCACTGTGAATTATGATTATTTAAACAAAAACTCACGGCAGTTCAGAAACAACTGTCGGAGTGGTGGGAGGGGGAGACGGTGGGAATGTGAATGTACACAAGGCCGTTTTGCACCACTCGCCAAATTCATTTTTAATTTTTTGGCATTTTTGGGTTTTGAACATCAGCCTACGATGTCCGAACAGTGGTGTAACCGGATAGTGGTTGTGCGGAAAGTAGAGAGATTATTGTATCTTAAAATGACACGTGAATGTGTCATCGGAATCTCTGAGGTTGGATCTGAAATAACACAAGAAGGTGTCATGGGAATCTCAAAGAGTTAATTACCCCAAAAATACACCTCACCTTCTTGCCTATCATGCCTCAAAACAATATCCTTAGCTCACCATCTGTCATGAATTTGTGGGACTACGTATTTATACAAATTCGTGACATCGTATTAGCATTATAGTGGGAACGCTTGAACAATTTTGAAACCCCATACAATTTCGCTCAGTCAGTTACCCGCTCGCTTTTGCACTCACATTTGAAACTAGTTTTCAAAACATTCATCACTGTTTCGCAAGTGACTGTCTTTATGTACAGACAGCACATTTCACCGAGCGATATTTTTGTGTAATTGCTGTTCCCACGCCTTGCCTCTCTGACTGTTGGGTTAAGCCACGCCCATTTCTCACACCCCTGTGCTGGGCACTCGAACATAAGTTAGTCAGTTTTGGACCGCCACGGGAGTAAGGTTTTGTCGTGCACAGTGCGGAGCAAGATCCTCATCGCAGCTGATTTCAAGTCTCTAGCAGTCAGCGATTCCCTTACCTCCCCACCGAGGTGGTGATTGGCAGTAGTGGACGTCAATAGAGATTGCAGTGCTTCAAGTAGTATCTGACAGATGCCCAGTCTTTCGCAGTGAAGGCCTCATCTTCTCCACTGACCAGTAATTTTGTTTTTCGTTTTTCTAAGTTTAAGGTTATTTAGCTATTGGGTTGAGTGCGTGTGAGTGCATTTCTTTTGCTTTAATTTTTTGAATTTGAGATTCATGTAACAAATTTATTCTCTTGTAATTAATAAATTTACATTCTTTCCTCTTCCTTCTGCCAATGGGTGACTCTACACTGAGTGACAAGCCAAATGGTTTCCTGTACACCAGGAAACCATTTACTACGCTGGGTGGTAACCATATAACCAATTTTGGCGGCTGGTGGTTTAGTGGGTAATTACTGCGCTCCAATCGGATTGAGCCAGTGAAGGTTTATATCCAATGGGTGGTTGGGGTTTATTGCTCACGTAATGCCATTCAGGGATGAGTGAGGCTGATCATTCTCATCATAAATGTCAGGACCAACTTGCCTAGCCCCGGGCTCCTACGCTCCTCTGTGAGGCAACATTGGATTGGATAATAAATAAACAAAATAAATACCGCTCTTTTCTTTGGGCTCTGTTAAATGTAACAGTCGTGTCTGATTTCTCCATATTTTGCATACTTTGCTGCTACTCCAAGTTAGCACAAACTCCTTACTCTATTCAAGATTGGTATTTAGGGCAGTTCTTTGGTATTAATTCTTAAAACTGTTGTGCCAGCTAGCAGTTAGCATCAGCAAGATCCTATTTATTATTATTAGTATTGATTACTGATTGTCAGGGTTAGGGACACTTTCTCAAGAGGCCAACAGTAGGAACAATACAGCATTCTTGAGTGATTAGTCTCCGCTGTGTACTGTTGAGAAAGTTTATAAAATTCTCGTCTTTAGAGAATCGGCGAAGTAAGCCAGCATAAAGTAAAATCGCTACTTGAGTTCACAAGTCGATTCTTTGTGTCAACCGACTAATTAATTATTTGCATTTCTCATATTTATATTTCCACTCCCCCACACCTAAAAACAAACCTTACCTTCCTGTTTCAAAACAATATCCTCACCCAACTTTCCTTCTCCAAAACATCTTCCTCTCACTGTCACATCTCAACATAATATCCTTACCTCATCATCATACCTAAGGATGAACCTCACCTCCCTATCTCAAAATAATATCCTCACCTCACCTTCCTTCACCAAAATATCCTCCCCTCACTGTCACACCTCATAATAATATCCTCACCTCACCATCTCACCTAAATATCCTCTCCTCACTGTCACATCTCAAAATAATATCCTCACCTCACCATCTCACCTAAATAAAACATGCCCCCAAATAATATTCTCACCTCACCTCCCTGCCTAAAAAACATCCTTTCAGAACAGTAACTCCTCTCACCATTTCAACTGTGGTGTTCTCCGCGACAGCAATGCTGAAGTTGGGGTGGAGATAGCGGTGTTCCCAGTCCCAGCGGTTCTCTAACAGCTCCCACAACTCTGGGTTCAAGCGCTCAGGGTTGAAGCTCATACCGTTGACCAAGTGACCAAAGTCCACACGGTTGGTGACGTACATGAAGATTTTCTGTTTGTGGCAACAATAGTTTCAATAGTACAGTAGTGCTGATGGCAATGGTAGTGGTAATTACACTGGATTTCATGACTGATGCAAAAGGAGTACCATTTTATTTTACTGTTGTAGTCTATTATCATTATTACTGTATTTAAATCATCATTATCTGCTAGGGAAAAATTTCTGAATGATTACTATTGTATTGATGTAGAGTAAAAATCCTGTAATCCAAATGGCAGGGGACCGAGGGTCTTTCGGACTATTGTTTTTTCGGGATATTGGAAGGGACCTTTGAAAACATTAGAAATAAGTACATGATCATTAAATAAACACTTAAAATGATATGGGTTATTGTTTCATGGACTGGGTGTATATGAATAGTTGCAGGCAGGTACATCCAAGTCCAAGGGCAAGTACAAACTATATAAATCCTTAGATAAAGCCCAAAAATATTCAAAGAATTTCACCCTGACAAATTCGTGAGTATTGGGATTTTCATATTACTGGTGGTCGGATTGGAGGGCTTTTACTGTATTATCAAAATTTACTACACAAGCAGGAAATAAATTTAACATCATCCCTCTCTCCAGTATATCACTTCTGCAATATCACCCCCTCCTGCCTAAAGAAATCCCCCCCAAAATATATATATATATATATATATATATATATATATATATATATATACTTTATCTTGGTCCTAGGTGTAACAGGTTTTTAGGGGGTTTATCTGGTTTATCTGTACAGTACCAATTCTCAAATCCAAATGCTTGGGTCCAGAGCCTTTCCAGAGAAAATAATGAACGAAATAACCTATACAGGTATAACAATGAACAACAAATGCAATGAAGTACAGTACACCCACAGTATAACGAACTAAGTGGTACCAGACCCTTGATGTTAAAGCTGAACACCATACTGTTTGGAAATTTCCCAGGCGTCATGGCTTTAACGAACTAAGTCTGCTAAATATACAGTGTCGTTCAGCCATACAGTCATATACAGTAACATCCAGCTAGGTCTAAGTTGCTCTTTTTCTCAACAAATGCTCTATTTATGGCTCCCCTCACGATGCTGGTTACCCAGAGACTGATGCAGCAGTCTGCAAGATGCCCGGGGGGGGGGGGAGGAGTGTGTGTGTGGATCCCATGCTGGCCTGTGTTTCCTGTGCATCCATTCTTTTACCAAATAAAATAAATAAAATTTGTTAAGTGAACATAATGTTCGGCCAGCTCAAGGTGGTCATTAAAACTGAAATTCGTTAAAAGAGGGTTCAGTATATCGAGGGTTTACTGTACCCTGAATTAGCAAGATATTATCTATTGTTATCGCTGTTCAGAAATAACTGTCTTCAAATATGTTATGCACTGACTGTGAGGACAGATACCAACACCCTCCGATTGCATGAAAAAATATTTTTGAAAAAAAATGGAGGTTTTTGGATTGTGGATATTTACCTTTAGGAGGCTGCACTGTATGTATAAACATATTGCCCTGTTGGTCTTTGAACATCAGTTTTGAAACAGTGTTCCATCCTTGCATGTGTCAGTCTTTTTTGCATGACAGCTACTTTCCAAACCCTATTTTCTCCTGCTGCACTTTCATCGAGTCCCCTGACCCTGAGGTCACCTTTCAGAACCTCAAGTAGTGTCTTCCTTGGTCTACCTTCCAGGTTTCTTCTCTCTATATTAATGTATGTGCTGCACTTCACTCAGTTCCACATTCTCTCCTCATGCTCAAACCACCTCAGTCCACCTGTGTCTCGGCTGTGGCCTTCCTTAGGGACTCGGGGCTATTCGGCCAGACTGCCTAGGGAACAACTACTACTACTACTACTACTACTACTACTACCACCTGTGTGCATCACCTCACTCACACTCTCATTTCCATAATGTCCTCTTATATCTGCACACACAGTTCTACCACAATGTGGCATTACAAATCCATTATTCCATTCCCATCTCACTATGCTTAAATTTTTAATTTTTCATCAGCCAATGTCTCACCATCATGAAGCAACAAACCTCTAACACATGCAACATACAATTTCCCTGTCATATACTGAGAGAGTCCCTTCATTGTTCTATCTATCTATTGCCAGATGCCTCAATCCCGCACGGGGTGGCCACAAACAAATCGCCTCCATGTCACTCTGTCCCCTGCCATTTCACTACCACGCTCCCAACTCACACACCCCTCTCTCATATACCTCTCCACTCCATCCCTCCATCTCATCCTCGGCCTCCCCTTCAAATTCATATCAATTGGAACTATTTAAAAAAAATAAAATAAAAAAAATAAAAGCAACCACAACTTATCCTGGGAAGCTAAATCAGTTTGTCTTGTGGCTTATCAGTCTTGCATGATTCTCTCTTCAGACTACTGAATGTCTGCAAAAAAAATGTAAATGTAATACATTTTTACAAACCATTCCTGTCCTGTTCTGTGCCAGTTTTTTGCACTCCTCTGTCTCTATGGAAATATCCTGAGTTGTTACTTTCAGCCAGATCTACACATGCTTTACCTTTGTAATGAATTAGTTAGGTTGCTGCGTTCAATAACTGTGCCGCTGACTGACTGGTACCGTTCTGATTGCTGTTACCAGTGGCTATGTTGTTGGTTGAGTGTTTTTAACTGCTGCTTTTTTCACATGTACCATATACTCTTCTTGGTGAACTTACTGGATTAGTCATAGTTTTCCTCTAACTCAAATTCGTATTCTACCTTTCAACCCAGCTTCTACATTCCCTCTTCTCCTTTCAGTCCCTTTCCAGCAACAATTCCAGAACTCCCAACCATTCTTAATTCAAGCACTAACCTTTTCTCTCAGGTTTTCACAGAGGGCCATATCAGGGTCAAGGAGGTTTCTAATATAGGATGGCTTGGTATTAGGGTCATCCAGGAGACTGCGCTTCAGAAGGTAGCAGGCAGACACATAGGGGACATTCCACAGACCCCTAGAGCATAAAAATACATATACAAACTAATGCATAGTTTAATCCTAGGGACTGAGGGAAAAGGACATTACATGTATTCATACAAGGTGCTATCCAAAATTTTCCAGACTGGGATTGAGACGCCTAAATGGGTTGTAGTAGTGTGATGGAACTCTAGGTGGCAATATTAACAACACAGCACAGAGCTAGGCAGGTGTGGGGATTAGTGACGTTCGTTTGTTTGCTGTCATGTACATGTCATCAAGCAATTTTCGAGATGGATATAAAACGGAACAGCATCAAATTTTGTGCGAATCTTGGGAAAAATGTAACAGAGACTCTGGCAATGATTCAACAAGCGTTTGATGAGCAATCTCCCGGTGGTCGGACACAGGTGTTTCAGTGGCATGCACAGTTCAAGACTGGTCAAACATCGGTTGACGACGACCACCACACAGGAAGACCTGCAACCAGCACAACTCCTCAAAATGTTGCAAAAATTCAGCAGTTCATCCATAAGGATCAATGTTGGAGCTTTCACAATGTCAGTGAGGAGGTGGGAATTGATTACAGGACATGTCAGGGGACTCTCAGTGAAGAATTGGGTATGCACCGCATCACAGCCAAATTTGTCCCCAGGCTTCTGACAGCTGACCAAATACAGCAACGTGTTGATGTCTGCACCAAGTTTCTTGGACTCACCTCAGAAGATGAAACTTTCTTATCCAGGCCCCCCTGTGACTTCTTTCTGTTCCCAAAAATGAAGATCAAGCAGAAAGGGTGTTGTTCTGATACCACTGAAGGCATCCAGAGGGAATAGCTGGCGGTGCTCGACACTCACGTTGAAAAGGGCTTTCAGGAAGCGTTCCAGCAATGGAGGAAGCACTGGGATCGGTGTATCAATGTGCAAGGGAACTACACTGAGGGTGATGGCAGCCAATAGGAGCTATGGCGAGTTTTCAGTTTTATATGGCATTAGTCGAGAAAATTTGGGACAGCACCTCGTATAATTATTAGCTGCAAATTGTAGAGAAAATTATATATATATATATATATATATATATATATATATATATATATATAT